>JAHZNB010001802.1:0-47124 GCA_027744295.1 Callyntrura guangdongensis
AAAAGAAGGAACATTCGAGGTTTGTTGGTACGTTTTGTATCTATTTTTGCTTGTTTAGCAGAGATCCAAGTAGACTTGGTGATCAATACAAAAATAATAGAAAAAGCACGATATCTGACACAGATATATACTAATCATAGCCATTTTTACTATTATACGTGCAAACGTATTCTATAGTAGATGGACTGTGGTATAGAGACTATAATAAAATTCCCTGTACAAAAATTGCCGGACTATCCACTGTTCATAATTGAAAGATAATTTTGTCATAATGCTCATTTCATTTACAAATTTGTTCAATTGATGGCGATTAACAGACAGGAGATGGCTGCTATCGTATAATTTTGCAATTGACTATATATCTGCGAACATTTTATTATGTAGGCCCATTCGAGCAGGTAGTTATTACGCAAATGAAAGATATTTCATCTAAGTAATGATTTTAGCGTGTTTGTCTGTCCGTCCGTCATCACTATACTGGCCAGACGCTTCAGCCAATTTGGCTTAAATTTGGCACACAGGTATCTTATAGGGTAGTGGCATCTCTGGGATGCGATTTCATCAAATTTGGTTAACCCCCAGGGGGGTCAAAATTTAAACTTTATCCAAATTAGCTCAATTTTTGTATAGCGATACTAGATCAACAAAAGACAAGACAACATATCGAGTCTTTTACAATTCAATCAGCTTTTGTAACAATACAAAGATTTCATCTGCGTCTCTACTGCTGCAATTATGACAGGTTTATTCTTTTATGTACTTCCCGAAAAGAATCCAGAGAGGCACGACAACAAATGACAAAACGTGTATTATCTAGTTATTTGAGTACCCCATTTTATACATATATGGCGACATACATCCCCGATAACACAAGAACTCTCATTGTATTAACAGCCACAAGATGAACAGGATTGTTGGGTAAATAAAATGTAAAATGCAAGAAAAATGGCCGAGAAAAACGTTGTAGGGATGTAGACGGTAATGTTGGTTGCTGTGGTACAGCGATGCTTGAAATTTTACGTCGTACATTGTACGCAGTACACACGACACAAGATCCCATTAAAACATGTTAAAAAGAAAAGCACCGTCCTCCCCAACCTGTCGAACCCCCTTGCCGTGGTGGTGGTGGTGGGTGACTGGTGACCACATTTATAATTTATATCTACCTACCTGCTTACTGTGGATATATGTTACGAGTCGTCGTAAGTGATGATGAATGCATGACGTGCACGTATTTACGTTCGTAAAACTCGCATTACGTTTTATTTTCAGTTTAATTTTGTTATAAATTAACCCAGAGATAACTTTTAGCTGGTCCAGAGGGAGCTACAAAAATGAGGGAGCCAAAAGAGAGGTTGTTGTTGGCTTTGTAAGAATGTAGAATTAGAAGTTGAAAACGTAGGTATTATTCATGCGGAAAGATGGATGCCGATTTTCCTGCAAAGGGTCGAGCTAACTATTCCACACACATGGACTACTGACATGCCTTGTACTACATGTATGACATAAAATACAACATAAAATATTGTGGTAGTTTAGCACAACTAAGTAACAAGTACAAGGGGCAAATTTCGACAAACATTAAGGTGTACACAACAATGGGCATTAGATTATATTTTTTCTTTTTTTAAATATCCATTTATTTTGTGTGGAATAAAAAAACCTTCACAAAGTCAAAAAGGATCTTTCCACACAAAACGTAGTATAGGTATCAATAAAACGGGTGGGTTTTTTCTCGCCTGTTCGCCACAGTTTTTATGTCTGCTGCATCGGGATAGATAGGGAGAACAAAGTGAAAAATTACGTAACACTGGGCAAGTTTTTCTGCAAGTTTTTCTTGACTGGTATTGATAATGTTATATAGATACAACTATGTAAATAGATTGTGTGTGTTCTTGAGGAGAGATTCTAGAGTAATATGGGGTAGTCAAGTAATATGAGGATAAAAAAATACGTGTTCTTCTACCTTCCGTCGCCGTTCATGTTTCTTACATGTGAATTCTCTTAGAACGGAACCCTCCGACGAACAAATTTGCTGGATTTTTTTTACTCCTCGCGTTACTTGTACATTTTAATGCTCTCAAGCATGCATTTTCACTCCTCGCTGCTCTATTGCTTGGCTAGTATTTTTCGTGTAAAGTTTCTTTTTACTCAAATTCACAGATTACTTTTTCTAGTTACGTAACAAAAAATTATCGTGGGTATCCATCAATTCTTTCAATCATCCTTTGAATATCTCGTATGCATTATAGAGCTGAGCTGCCACAATTTAAAAAACTATGGCTACCACTATTACTACTACTTCTAGCCTAATTTTTTAAAGAATAAGTAAGACTGAGTGTTCAAACCAAAAACCAGTTCAAAATAGTATATGGTGGCCGAATAGAATAATATAGTAATAATAATAATAATATAGAAAACAAAGCTCAATTCCAAAAAATGAGCGAAAAGAAGACGAGAGTTCACCATTTCACAAAAAAAAATGCCGCAACAACATCAACCTGTTTGAATATTACACGCCTGTCGTCTCTTTATAAAACAGCAGTAATATAACATGGCAACTCTGAAAGGAAGAGCATCGCAACACACAACCCTAAACAACAATTTGACTCTCAGTTTTACCAAAAAAAATCGTAGTAGAATTTAGGTAGGCAATGAGCAACTTTTTGGATGGTGATGATGGTGCTAGTGGGTTTGGGAACATAAAACTGGACTTGAGCATAGCCAACTTGCATTATTGTAGAGGTAGGTAAGTGCACAAGATAATGAGGATAAAAAAAATAGTTTTGCAAAAATACTCACCATTATTATCAGCATAGCAACAACAACAGCAAAAGGCGTACGTACATTTTTCTTTTCTATTTTATGCGAATTCCTTTGCACACAGCTATCCCTCTACAGAGAGATAAACTGTACTTGGTCTTTTGTTACGTGGAAACATCTACTTATTCTTTTGTGTATACACAATTACACAAACACAACGAAAGAACATATACACCTTACTGCGTACTTGTAGTCAAGTGTTTAGTATCATCGTCGTCATCATCATCGTGATTTTGTATTGTAGTGTAGTATTGTAGTCACGTTCATTTCGTGCTACCAATAAACAATGCTACTTGAGTTGATAGTAATACAAATGTAGTAAAGTGTAGTATGGATCTTGATGTTCAAAAGGCAACCTCTCGACTCTCAACAACCATTGTTTTCCCGTATACCTAGTATGCTGTATGCTTCTGTGTGTATGCAAGATGTACGTACAAAACATAATTAATTAATTACCAATTCTTATTATTTCTGGCAGTATGAATGTCTGTTATGTTGGTATACTACTGTACTAGTAGAGAGGGGAGAGATAGGCAGTCAAGTGTTGTAACAGGGAACATGGAACTGAAAAAAATGCCTTACCTCTACATACATGGGATCGCCGAGAAAATGAGACGTATATATTAAATATTCTCTCATGTATGTAATCATGATAACGAAATTTTTCATTCCCTTTAAGCAAAAGAAAATAAAACTCCAACTGTGAACAAGCTTGCTGAACAACAATGTAAAATGACCACTCCGCTTGCCCGTAAAACAATAGGATTTCATACGATTTAGCTCGAGATGGCGAGAAGAAAGAGTGAAGAGTGAGGTTGTTACTTTCGACAGAAAAGAATATAATAAAAAATAATTTCCCCCGATTATTACCAATAATTATTATACGTTGGTATGGCTCTCATAACAACTAGCACATAGACAACACTGACCTAAGGGAATGATGGGGATTAAATAGTGGCAAATTGGACGCGATACAGTCATTAATATTATTATTATTATTATTATTATTATTATTAGCGCAGGCTGTTACATGTTGATGTGTAGAAACAGTTGTGCCTTGACTGTTTTTACTTTTAAAACCTTGCTTGTTCACAATGATGATGATGATTATGTTGAGAAGGACGATAGTAATAATGAGCGAGGAAGGTTCAGACCGCTGCTGCTGTTCATGAGTATCACTGACCTATGCTATTTTTCTCTCTCCTTTCACTTCCTTCAGATGTAAAAAGTGGAAGGTGTGTTACTCTGGCATTTATGATGATGTTGATGATGATAAATGACCGCCACCCTTACTACTCAATATATATTAATATCTTGTGCGCAACGTACAAATAGCGTGTGTTATCTTATCAAAATCCAACTGCAGTAGTGCCGTGTGCAGTTTTATAAAATGGACACCTCCTTTCTGACAACATAAGGATTACACCTGGTATTTGAGTTTTGTATGCACGGTACACCGTGTATTTTTGTCGATGATGGACTTCGAACAGGTATACACGCAGATGTAAACATGATGTCATTATCACGAAAAATTAGAATAAAACGCATTTATATATGTACATGATGTACTAACGCTTAGCGTACTAATACACCAACCAAAAGTAATCATTGTCAGCGGGAGTTTGAAAAAATAGTAGATGTAAACTTAAATTCCCTTTTTTTTCTTAAAATGTTTCGAAAAGATGGTTTTTCATGTTCCTCTTTTTATCAGTATCAATTTGTGGCTGATTTGTGCTCGTTTTTCGTCTGTAACCATCATAATTATTAGTATTTCTGAAAGTTAGCAAGTGTTTGGTTTTCTTTGATTGTAAAGGGTGAGTACGTATGTATCTGTGAGAATAATGGCGGCTGGCTCTTTCTTGGGTCTCACTCAATCGTATCTAGATTTTGTGATGCCTAACAGCATTTTACGTTTTTGTAGCATTCTTATTTTATTTTTTTTACTACCCGTTGCTCTTGTACAACGAACTATTTTACGTACAAAATAGTTCGTTAGTCGAAATCCCTATCGTTGTGTGATTTTTCGAATATTGGTTGTTCTCAAACTAGCAATTTAGAAGTTATTACCATTGAAAATATTTTCTGTTACGTTTCTAATAGGAAGGAAGAGATACAACTTGAAATTTCAGACTTCTTCCCATTTCCTTTTACGGATCAATATAATTTGAACCCCACAGTCATGCCAGTAAATACCAAAGATTTTTTTCAATAAAAACGTCCCTGTGAGTATCGAGGCTGTCTAATTGACAGTGGTGAAAATGTATGTACATAATAATAATAATATGATGCAAATGTAGTCAAAATTGAACGTGCAGTTTGCAAAAACGGCCCCGGTGAAATATCCATATCGTCTTATTGTTGACAAGTGTAGCATATCGCTGCTAAAAAAAATCTTGTGGTAGACGTAGACACATATTGTCTATATGAGGCAACGCTGGGAAATAGACACGCACAGGCGACAGTCAACTAAAAGGCAGTCACATTCAAATAATAATAAACGAAAACCAAAAGATTGTCGCAACAGCACTGCTGGCAACACACAATGATTTTCATTTTTTAAAAGCGTTTTTTTCACTATGCCTACTCTCATGACGAGATTCAAGCAGAGAAAGGATGGTTACGGGTTTGATAATTTGAGTGTTTTTGTACAAAAAATGATATGTTACTAATAACCAAAATAAACTAAAGGTTTTTTCTCTGTAAAATAATATGCCAGTTTATTTTACATTTACCTGAAAAGCAGTTACTAAGCCACATAATGAAGAAGAGACGGTGATTAGTGATGAGGTACTGAGAAAAAAATAAATCTGATAAGGACAACGATGATAGTGAAGTTAAAATATTAATAACATAATATCCAACTATGTAGCATGTTTCATTTTTCTTTTTCAGGTAGTTACTACTACTAATATACACTATTTGTAGTTATCTCTCTCTCTCTCTCTCTTTCCCATCCCCCCACCTTCCTTCTACGTGTCTGTACTTTTCATCGTCTTCATGCTTCAATAATTTTTTTTTCTTATCCTGAAAATCTGATACAGTGATTACTGTATAATAAAGAAAGGCTTTGGAGCATCAAAATATTGTTTTTTTTGTAGGTAGTGGAAAATATAAAAAGGTATCTTGTTCATATTACAAATCTTATCATCATCATTATTATTACGTTTACAGCAGAAAAGAAAAGGAAAGATAGCAAAGAAGAACATGCAGGCAACTAAACGGTTACTATTTTAGTGGCAGTTAGTAGTAACATTTATTATGATTGTTTTGAAATGAGTTGTTGTATTTTATGTGTACGCCGTGTGTTTGAATGTGTATTTCCCTTGTTACAGTTACTTGCAAGTTATTACGATTAGCACCAGTGGAATTTTTGTTCTTTGTAACTTTGTAAGTCTCGAATCTTAAGCGGCACATCAGTAGCAGAGGTAGGAATGGTGGTATGAGGTTTGATTAATGGTGCGTATTGCGTTTAAAATAGAAGGAAAAATAAACTACCTAAAGTTCTACTTTTTCCGAAGAGACTTTAATGCGAAGAAAATGGGGGAGAGGGGGGGATAGATGATAGAACGGTGAAAATTTACAAGATTATCAATACGAAATTTATATGCACAAGTATCCTGATACATCTAGTAATAACAACCAATAAAAAACAATAATAATAACAATAACGCTCAGAATACAAAATACGGTTGCAATTTGTAACAAGCTGTAAACTTTTTTTTTTTAACTTGACGACGGTATGGATTCCTTTCACGCTTCGTTGTGTAGCTTCAGAGAGAAGTATACGATTTTTGCCGAATTGAATTATGTCAGCACGGAAAATCATACGTCGTTTTGTGTAGGAATAAATACCAAGCATAAGTAACTCAAGTATCAAACTTGTAGTCCATCACACAGTCTCTGGTTAAATGGAAATGGAACGTTGCGGTGGCGAGACATGGTTTGTAAGTAAACTGACGAAAGTAAATGTAAATTGTAAACGTTGACGTTGATTAGAAAGCGCCGTGGTAATGTTAAATGTGTGATTTTTTTTCTTTCTGCTTTTACTGACTCCGCACTACTGAAGCATTTCTCTCTTGAGACTAATGTTCATCATCGTCGTTATTATCAGAGTTCCAAAATTTAGGCTTTAATTTGCCATTATTAATATGCTTAAGTGTCGTGATTTTCTATGTACACACTATACTTTAATATATGAGAAGTATGTCCAAAAACCATTATTATCAGTATCATCGTCATCATCACTTTGGCGTTTGTTTGTCTTTCTTTGTCCATGTCATAATCATCCATCCCAGAGAGATGGGAGGATAGAGAGAAGATAGTGAAACGGGGAGTTTATGAATGCAGGTTTGCTAAATTTTAATGTAACAAACCACGTATTTCAGGCTATAATGTCAAGTGGCCTATTGCTTTTTGTGCCGTGTTGGGCTAATAGTCAGCGAAACTCTGCTACTTATGCTTCTACTGTACAAATAGAATTATTAAAAGCCCAGCTCTGAACTCAAACTGCGCCAATACCGCACCATCTTAAAAGTTTGCACACGACGACGTACCTAGATAATATAAGCATATTATTGTGCTTGTCAGTAATGGCAATGACTGACGGCGGCACGTTTGCACAGGGATAATGATGTAGGAGGCGAGTAACCAATGTGAGACAATACGATTGACTACTGGGAGCTAAACTACCATCGTAGGATGTGAATGTCCAATGTACAATATGATGGCTGACTTATGCTGGAGAATAAAATGGAATGAACAAAATAACTTAATGAAAATGAAAATATTTTAAATATCGCCACGTCTGCATTATTTGCTATTTACTCTCTCTCTCTCTCTCTCTCTCTTCCTTTCGCCAAGGGGGTTCGTTTCAACAAATCTACTGCTGTTACGAATGCTGATGATGGCTTTGTTTAACGACTAACGATTCTATTTAACGTTGGCGTTTTCCAGTTTGTACATATTTGCAAGCACGCACTCACTCTCCCTCCTTCCTGCTGAAGCAACTCATTAGTAAATTACATGGTGCCATTTATTTTGTGCAGACAAGAGGAAACAGCAAATTTCCACTTGAGTAATTGAAACGGAAGAATTATACGAGATCATTTGACGAAGCGATCATCATTTTTAAGTCGAGATTTTGTTTCATTTTCTTCACTGTGGCGCTCAGTTTGAAGCCTCGCATGGAGTGTGTCTTTGTGCCATGTTTTAAACAAGTTGTCAAAATTGATGAATAAAATGTATATAAGTAAATTGGTCTCTAGCTCATCAATCCAGCCATGTGGGAGTGGTGAAAGAAGACTTGATGATGCTTTCTTTCATTCCTTTTTTGTCTGCTTTATTTTTAAATTTTCAATGATCATAATAACATGTTCCCGAGTGAAAGCTAGAAGTAAAGCGTCATCAACAACAATAGGATCAGTTCATCTTTCCCTTCCTCCAGCTCCTTTCTTTTCTACAAAATAAAGGAATACAAACTACGACAACAAGAATTTTACCAAAGAACTATAATTTTGTGTGGGATGTAGCATGACTATAAGCCAAAAGCTCAACACATATTTAAACAGTATACACATGTTCTTGTCAAACATCTCGTTCATATGTCTCATTTTTTCAAAGCAGTCAAAGTAATTGGGGAAAGCTGCCTTTTCTCTAGCTCACTCTTTCTCTTCTGCCTGACAAAAAAGAGAAGCTTCAACGATAATCACTGTCAGTCTTCAATGTAGGTATATTAATTTTTAAACAGAAGCTCCAACAGCGGTTTGACATGTTCAAGTAGACAAATCGTCAGCCTACTCCAGACCCCATATAGCTCCTCCAGCCTTTCTCTAATCTCACTCCAGATGTGTAATGCTAATTTAATGGCAACTGAAACGAAATAGGTACTTATACTTCTCTACAGTCATGTAGAAACATAATTGCTACTTAACTACCTCTCCTTTTCTCTCTGTCTGTAATTACGTGTAAGTTTAGGAGCCATTAGAAAGAGTTTTGCAATTTACATCTACCTATACTTTTATTACTTTTTTCAAAGATTAAATAGCTCTTTTCAACTTGTCAATTGACAACCGTCGAGATTGTCTGGGAAAATAGGAACGGCAACGGCGTTTATGGAAATTTTCCTCTCTCTGTGTCGTTACGAGTCTTTGAGCGTTTTTTTTTCTAAAATATACAGTTTTAAAGACACTCAGGGATAGCGACAATACTTCCCTAAGTGGCTCTCGCTTTCGCATAGAGCCATCTCTAATGCTGGTCTTCACTGACTCCCGCGTAGCAAGTAATTAACGGCGCTCTGCTAATTGGATGGAAATTGCTAGAGTATAAACAGAATTACCAGGAATATGTTTACTGCGTGCTGTTCAAGATAGTGGTAATCTACTTTTATTTTCAAAGTAGCAGCCCAGACAAATCTGTGCTACTTGTTTGTAAGTTGACTGGAAACCGAGCAGAACTACCAATATTTTTTATGTTGCGATGAAGGAGAAATTTAAAAAAACGGACATGCATGTATTCCATATTCCTATTCACTTTGCGTCATTCCTTATTATTAGTTTAAAAAATGTTTTGTGGTTGGATCACCAATCACTACTGGAGTAAAAAAAAACACAATGGAGGGAATAATCATATTACCTGCTAACAAAAGTGGGTTTGATGAGAGTGCTTGGCATATAATTGTGCCACTTTTCTTTTAGATATTTTCAATTTTTATATTGAAAAGGATGTGCTGTTGCTGTCTAGTGGATTGAAGTGTAGTGTGGTAGTCCCAAATAGGAAGCCAGATATTGTATTATGTATGCCTTGATAGGAAGCCAGATAAAAACAATATACCTATATTGGGATATTTTGACATTCAGAAAAGAGTATTTACTGAGAACACAGTATGCATAATATATTATTTTATATAGAGATTTTGATTTTAATCGCTTTACTGGTTATTGGGGTTCACGTTTAAAGGAAGGTTTCAACGATATGTATGTATATGAAAAAGATATGTGTGAAACAATGCATTAGCAAACAGCTGCTGCGCGACAACATAACAAATTTTAAACCATACTCAATCCCCCATCCACGCATTGTCAGTCAGAGAACCATTATCAACATTAACATACATTTTTCACAGATATTTTTGCGATCACATATAATAATCGTAACTCAGGCAGAAAATTTAGTATTAAATATGTAAAGTTTCTGCATATTACCCTCACAGTTACGGCAAAAACTACTTACACGATAAGTAATTCAAGTGGTGTTATTACTTACTGGCCATGTCTAACGACGTATGTATGTATGTCTGAGTGCTCCTCCGTATACTCAAAATAATTGGGGGCGAAAATCCTTAGGGTTTTTTATAAACGATAAATTTTCGTTCGGAAATAAATATCCAAGTATTATTGTACATGTGAGAGTTTAAAAAATAATTACTCGATTGCAATTCTATGGATTCTGATTCTATTGTGTTCAATTACTTTCTCTCTCTCTAAGCAGCTTACGCTTACAGCAGCAATAAAAGCTTTTATACGACAACAAAATCATCACGCCATCTGTTTTCTTTGATAACGTACTATGCATTTTCTTCTCAACTAACACATCATCACACATCATCATCGGGATAGCTAATAAGTAGCTTGTTGTTATACTTGGGCATTGATAGCGTTGCGTTTCCAATGACGTATTTCATTTCAGACTCGTACTTTTAAAGAACAGATATACATATTTATGCAAATTAAAAATGTGTTCGCGCATACCAATGCGCGTGTGTCCGCCTGTTACCATTATTTGTCAGATTTTGACTAGTAACATGTATTATGTTGGTGTCAACCAAAGAAAACTAGTGGTAGGTATCACAAGTGTTTTCTTTCTTATTTTTATCATAAATTTTTTTAAACCTTCAAATTATCAAATTCGCAGTGGTTTCCCAAGTTCAGTTGCCAGATGAATTTTTGCTAGGATAGTATATTTTACTAGATTTATAATTAACATCCAATATCCTACTGCACGCTCACGCACATGTAACACCTCTAGTAGCTTCTAACTCGAATTCCTCATCAAAGGAAAAGTATCGTGAGCTATGAAGACGTTTTTTCAAATTCCGTGGTGAAAAATTGTTCATTTTGAATTAGCACCGTTTTTAGGTGATGATGAAATGTGTCGATTCGTCTGTTTATACCGGTTAGACACAATTATTTGTTTGCTTTTTAATTACTATATATTCTTGCCTGTGTCTGGGTGATTGATTACCAAACAATAGAATGTCTGGTAATATGCTGATGTCAGAAAGCAAAAGTCTGAAAGATAAAACATGGGGATATAACATCGTATCGTCACCATAAAAAATGCAGTAAAAAATATACTGACGTTAACTGGCAATCAGTGAGACCGAAAAATTTTTGGGGTTAGGTATGGAACAGAAACATGTGGGGTTTTTTATCTGATTAATATTTGTATCTACTGAGTACTTTTTTCCTTTCCACATTGCATGTGATGAAAATTGATAATTTTGTGTCCATAAACTAGTAGTCTTTAATAATAATGTCGAAATCTATATTATGGACATTATACATGGTCAGGTACTAAACTATATTGCACATTGACCGTAAACGTCTCTGTGTGCGAGTGAGTATGGGATAATGGGCTTCGTAGCCACTCACAGAGAAGCAACCACAGAAGCGTTGGCCTTGCAGTCTCACATTTCCCGTTTGCATACTGAAGGATGTTGACAAAACGTTCCTACTTTAGTCGTTATTTTTGTAGTAATAGGGATTGATATTTTGTTACGTTAAATTCCTATCAAATAACGTAACATCAGAGTTGTAGCAGTTAGATATGATGATTGAGATTCAACAAACTTTATCTTCATCACCACAATAACAAATCTCTCTCTCTCTCCCCTTCGTCCTTTCAAGTTCATACATGCATTATTATTGCATCAGCAAAGACAAGACAAGTTGCCGTTGCTTAATTGTGTATCGTTGTTGGCATGAAAAAAAAGTGCAAAACATCCATTGCATTGATCAAACTCAATTTGCACTACTACGCAAGGAACGTCAGGATAAATTATGGAGAAGAAAAGGAATTTGAGAATATAGTTGTCGTATAGCAGTCTGGTCTGGTATATGATTTGAACAGTAGTTTTTTGCTTACTGGCTGATTCAAGCAGGTATCTTTACTGTCATAGTCGTAAAGCGTATCAGTGAGTTACTCTTGAAATAATAGATGAACAAGATTTTGAGGTATGTGCCACAATAGCGGCGATGTTGTCCAGTCACCAGTACAGGTAAACTTGGACGTTTTACGTCATCATATAGAGAGAGGGGTTGAAAATGGAAAAAGGTTCAAGGCCGAAGCCCGCCCGCCCTACCAAAGAGTAGCTAAAGTAAGCCGGGCCCGACCAAAGCTCGAACTACTGAATGAGGCTAAGCTCGATAAGACCGAGTTTTAGTACAATTGGTTAGGTACATGTAAAATTTCTGTGAAACATGCACATCAAAATCATCACTTACGCTTTGTTATGAATGTCCATTATAGCACATAATGTACTTTATTTCTATATTTTTATATTGCGGGGTTTCTTAAAAAAGAATACGAAGCCCGAAACGGCTAGTATATGAAAACATCCCGAACAAGCCCGATCGGTCCCGACCCAAGACAAAAATTAATGAAAGGTCAATGCAACCCTTTTGAATCATCAACTATGCATTTATTTTGTCGATGAGATATGTCTCGTTGGGCATGTAATACATTTTTTTGTCCACAAGTTTACGTACAGTTTTATTTAAAAAATCCAAGGTAGGAATGTCATAATCGTGAGTACGTAAATCCTTCTCAAAACTTTACTTCCTAAAACTTTTTTGCTACTTTGTTAGTACATTGAATGCAGCTAGACCTTGTGAATTACTTGTCGTGCAGATTATGCGTAGTCATTAATACCGTTGTTACCACTGAACTTCATTTTTTCAAAGAATAGA
Organism: Callyntrura guangdongensis; assembly: GCA_027744295.1. NCBI lineage: Eukaryota > Metazoa > Arthropoda > Collembola > Entomobryomorpha > Paronellidae > Callyntrura > Callyntrura guangdongensis. Next base: position 12,789 of record JAHZNB010001802.1, read on the forward strand.
TTCATTTGTTGTGTACAGTGTGCAGCATAACGTGTTTATTAATAAATAAATGCGATAAAGAAGCAATACATGTGGGTGTAGTTCATACAAGTTTAACTACTGCAGGCTTGTGCAAAATGTAAATATAGTAAATCTTCATAATTCAATTGTATTTTAAACATGGATTGCAACAAACATGTTTTGAATTTATAAGGCAGCCGCTGTTTAGCAAAAGTCAGTTCACGTTTTGAATACCATCGTGAAAGTTTGAGATGAGATTTGAGATATTTTGTGGGTTTGGTAAACAGTTGAACTGCTCTCCATAAAATTGTTTGTATTCAAAATTATTAAAATACCTGTCAAAATCCCTTTAAAATTATAATGTATTTTAAAATAATATGTTAATGTATTTAAATACGTATTTTAAAATATATTCATTTCGCTATACGGATATGCCGAGTGTGGCTGTCAATATTAAAGGCAGATACAATATTAAATGATAATTATGAATCATGATGAAGATGTTAGCAACGACAATGGCGATGATGATGATCAAATCAAGGGGGAAATTTGCGCACGTCTGCATAATATTCTTTGACACAAGCGCGATCGTAGTACCACATGTTCGCAGTACATGTGTGGCTTAAACGTAGAGTAGATAGAGTGATTAAATTTTACAGCAACGCTTATTTTATTATTTTTCTGTTTAACTAAACGAGTTGATTTGGAAGTGGGTGTCAGCAAATGCATTAAAAAATTTGCTGACTTCATACATTGCATGTAAATACTATTGGACATTACACACGTACGCGCATATTTCAGACTATTACTTACCTACATTATTCAACACCGATAATACACAGGCGTCATAGGTAATCATGGAGAGATACGGTTTATCTTGAACAGTTCTAATTTAAATCAAAGTGATTATTATTTATCATGTTTTAATAGTATGTTATACCAGCTGAAATATCATTTGGAATCAATGTTCGCCTCTCGCTTGTATACCCAATACTTTGGCATTTAAGACATGTTGCTACAACGATTCCTATAAAGAGATTCCATCTCACCATTTTCCATTGGTTTTTTTAGAAATTAGTTTTTACACCTCACCAGCAACAGCGTACATACCAATATTTGAAGTATACCTGAAAAATCAATTTTGCCGTTTCATTTCTCGTCTCAAGCTTCAAGTTTTGCCACACTAAATTTTTAATTTCGTGACAAAATGACCTCACCAGCAACAGCGTACATACCAATATTTGAAGTATACCTGAAAAATCAATTTTGCCGTTTCATTTCTCGTCTCAAGCTTCAAGTTTTGCCACACTAAATTTTTAATCTTGTGACAAAATGATACTTGTAATCAATCCAATCAATCACCATTCCTGTTTTAGAAGAACGTACGTAGTAGTGCCGACGTCATTTGCTGAAAAAAAATCCTGGGAGCTATCCAAACTGCATCCGTAATAAATCAGTGTTTATTGTACCTTATCTCTTCATAAAATTTACAACAATAACAAAATCTTGTTGTTATACAGACTACTTATTATTACTCTATTATTCAGTATGCACTAAATTATGTGCATGTGTGTGTCAGTCAGCTATGCTGACAACGAAGCTATACCTACCATTTTCCCATTTTGTACTATATGCCTCTCCAATACATTCTACCTGTCGACATTCTATGCTATTACCATACCATATTTTACCATATTTTTGCATGATCTTCAAAACAACTCGAACAAATATTGCGGCAACAGTAGTACCTATTTTGCCAACTTTGCAATAAGCACATCATCATCGTTCGTATTCATATGCTACTTCTAATTAAGCAGAATAGTAAGAATATTTACTATTTTTATGAACCTAAATATATACACATATATTGATCGACCAACGACTAGTGAATGGTAAACCAACCTTTTTTCGTCTATCTGTTACCAACAATTTATGTGTCCACCATCGATGCGTGAAAATAATGACGTGGCTGAGTTCTCTTTGATTCAACTGTGATACTGTTAATTATATAACAATTTACAGATTATTGCTTCTCGCTTGAAGTGAAAAGTTTCATAGCCATTTCGGTAACCTATCCGTCATCCGTACATGTTCGCGCAGGAGATATTTGTAATTCCTAATCCTTTGCACCAGTTTTAAAAAGTCTAGTTTTATCACTTTTTCATTTGTGAAAAATAGAAATTTATTGAAATTTAACAATTATGAAATTTTACTTCCAATGTAAATAATGGCAGGTGTGGAGACGCTTCCAAAAAAAAAATATTAGCATTTTCAATACGTTGCCTAAAAGGGATTCCTATGTATCATCACATTTCGCAATTATCAACACAACAAAAGATCCTTGCATACCTACATGTATAACTAAAATATTGTTGTAGTGGCAATGGTCATATAATAGTCATAGTAATAATTTCATGCCCCTTCTCAACTATACAAATCACAATTCGCCAATGAAAATTAGATGTATCATTGTGTGTTATGTACATGTATAAATACCATAAAACATGCACATTCACAGTGCCTACATATTCCTTACACTCGTTATCGTACGGCCCAAGTAGGATTGGAGATTGACCCGTAGTAGCTTGTAGTTGGTTTCTATAATTTATTGCCGTAATGATAACTTACTGTGTGGAGTTTTCATGATAGTTTGTACTAATTGCAGCGTACGTAATATCCTTCAATTCAATCGCGGTTACCATAATATTGTTTTTGTAGGGAAAAAATTATCATCACCATCACCATCGAATCTTCTCTCTGATGCTGTGCTGTTGATGATGATGGGAAGAGTTAAATTTTGATACTAGAGCAGGTATAATCAATCAGTGGCATGGATTGTACAATAAATATATATACACACACAGCAGGTACAAGCAGAACAGCAGCAGAGAATACTAACAATATGATGCACCACCAAAGCAGCCACTAACTTGCCATTATCATGATGTATCATAATAATAATAATTTTTTTAGCATAGCATGACCAGGCCACTTTACTATTTTAACTGATGATAGCACACACAGCAGAGCGGTCGTTTAGTTGAACAATTTAACATTGGGTTGCTGGCTTACTTTTTTTAACCCTTTGTTGTTCTTCAAGTTTCCCACGATAGATTCTTCGTTTCATGAACACGCAAAAATACCTAGGGTTATTATGATGAGGCTGGTGATGATGATATTGATGGGGATGAATGTATTGTATGAATATGAAAAGAATAAATCTATAAGTGCGCCAGTAGTCGTTGTAATGGTTAGAGGGAGTAGAAGTGAGTAAGAATGAGCGTAAGAAGGAAACTCAACTCTGACCAATAATAATGACGATTGAACCAGAATAAGATGTATTAAGGATTGGTTCATTTGTTGTGCTGAAAAATAAAATGGCGAGGCATGCATGGAACAGCAGAGTGGTTCCCATGAAAGGGTTAGCTAACCACGGTACAACTCAATTTTATTTTTTTCTCGTTTTTCTGCGAAACTATAGAGTATAGTTTGCGTAGTAGATGCACCTCCGTCATTCGTCACCACTACTGTCGGGTTTTCTTGCTCTGAACGTGAAAATCGGACTCCTAATTAGCAATCCTGTCCTGTATAAATCTACTGACCATGAAAACAACAAAATAATTTCATTGTCCATTTAAGTGTATACTCTCGGCTCTCGCAATGTTTCTTTTGTAATTTCATTTTGCCAGTAAACAAGGTAAGTTGGTTGTCAATAGACAATTGGACTCTGTGTATTATGCTGGGATTAAGACGTTTCGCATCCCTTTGATTGCCTCATCATGTGCTTTCCATGAGTCGCGATGACGAGAAAACATCGGAAATAGACAATAGATGAGTTCATTGTTAAAGCCGCTTAACCGTGCCGTAGTTCGTTGAACACGGTGGCAACTGATAAAATTGTAGATTTTGCGGATCGTACTTAATATCGTCTACATATCGTCCAGTGTGCAGTGGTTCTTTTAAAAAATGTACGACGCATATGATTTCATAAGCTCATAAAGGCTTCTGACCAATAATAGTACAACAATGGCAGGGACTATAATAAACATTACGCTTTATTTACACTGGATGGCGTGTTCATGTTTGGTATGAATTCAGGGATAAGAGTAGCGTAATAATAAATAATGACGGGCTGAATGAAAGCTAAAAAGTGTTTTTCGTCGTTTATCCTCGTAATTATTTCAACAGCAGCAGTAGGCTCACTTTACTATAATGATCACGTGAAATTTAACGTGCTCGCACTCACCGTATTTTTCTACATTCACATTTTTCTATGCCTGATCATTGCACTAGTGAGCAAACAGTATCCTGTTATTAATGATTTTCTATTAAAAACAAAGTAAAAAGCCAACATGTTATGCCATTGCCATTTTATGAAAGAGTGGCGATGGAAGATCGGAGGTTTTTTTGTACAAAATGCTGGGTATTGATTACAACGGGCATTATAATACTGCGGTTTAAGGTGCCATTGTGCAATCGTATTGCAATGGTGGCGGTGGTGATGACGATAGGTGGAGTAGTTGGAGAAAATGTACATAAGACGGAAAATTCCTGACATTTACAATGCCTACTTCACTGTTAAAATTATTATCCTTCTTTCTCAAATTACTTTTTTTTTGTTTCTGAGTTGGGGCTGACCATACAGCAGAGAGGGTGAGGAAGGGTATAATAATAACTTTTCCAATTATCCCATAAATACAATAATGCCGTTATGTAGTTGTTTTGTGGACCGACATCATGTAATCATTAGTAAACTTGGGGACATCTCTAATGTATAACTGTCCTATAACCGTTGGAAAAGTTTGCACTGCAAAAATTATATGGGGCACATAACCCCAAAGATAATTTTGCTACGACAGCCATAGTACTAGTAGTAATAGTGTTAGGAAGTTACATACACAAAAATATAATAAACCACGAGCCTTAGTCTTATGGTTAGTTTGGCCTCTGTCTTGTAATTTTTTGTAATGCGTTTTAATCAATCGCTTGTCACTAGTGAATGGGAATCGAATGGAAGAGTGATTCATTGAAGATGGGATGGCATAGTTAGTGTTCAAACTGAAGTAAGATGCAAGCCTATTATGTGTGCATATATGTAACCTATAAGGAACAACTACACATTTTTGTAAGATTTACAGGGGCTATGCACTTATAAGAATTGTTAGTAGCAAGAGATGGGGATCTGTGCAAGACCGTGAAGTCCCAGTCAATGTGTACTTTTACCCAGCGTTAATAAGGAATGACACGACAGGATAGAATCTCCAAAATTGGTTTTTTTACCAAACGTTCTGTGTGCTTGTATCACACTCACGTTTATATGTATGCACATCCGGTCAAGTAATTTCCTGACACAAAGACCCCCATCACCTCCACTTCCACAATCGACTAAAATGCTTACTAATAACAGGTGTTTGGTCGTTTGTTAGGTCAGTTTTGATGTTGAAAAGAAGCCTTTTGCGTCTTGTATGTTCTAGTCATGCCTATTCTTTGCGTTATTGGAAAATCTTCTGTTATCTAACAGGGTTCAAGGCACACCGTTTCCCACAATTCCATTTAATATTGTTTTATGGCGGTCACGATTTTACTGCTACTAATTTTAAATAGGCTTTTAGTACTACTTTTGTTTAAGAGACTCGTGCCCCTGGCCTTGTATGTATATATCGAGTAGTAGTAAGGTAGGTAAACCAACCACATTCTTAGTTTACGTCACTTATCAATCGTGCATTTTTTCAGCTATTAATTTATCATAATATTGCTCTGCACTAGAATAGCCACCCGCTGTCATCATCGACACATCAATTAAAGAAGCCATTTCATGATGATATCTTTATAAGTTAGCTCCTTTCTTTATAATATCCTCCATTCCGACACAATATATATGTATACCATTCAGATAGTTCCACGTAGAGAGGGGTAGGGTAACGTGCAGGTTTTTGGACAAAGTATCCATTTTTGTCCATTATTCGCGTGTAAGTATTGGATAACTCTGCACATACATGTGTACGGTTTGTATAAAAACCGTGTGATGATGGCAAACAGTGAGTATTGAGCTTATATGATGGTATTTTTCTCCTTTTTTCCCGATTGATTTTGTTCAAGGTCTAGCAATAACAATTGTTCGTTCACACTGCCTTACCAGACCAGAGCAGTAATACCAAAAGCAGCGCGATGGAGGTACCGTGGTAGCAACAACTACAAACAATAAAACTACCTTTTTATGGTTACCGCGGACTGCACTATTTTAATATTTCCATCCGTATCCTTTCATGTAAATAAATACCAATGCAAAAAAAAACACTACGACTAATATGCAGGTGGTGTTTACCTCCTTTGGGATATGTTGATTTGCCTTTTATTGTCAGTAGGAGACTGGAAACCTAAAGGACACATAAAGGCATAAAGGCACAAACACACGCATTAAAATTGTAAAAAAAAACAGAACCAACCAGGGAAACTACCATCTTGCGTTGTTTGTTTCCAGCATCGAGAAGTACTCGAATAGCTTTTATTGTTGTTGTGTAAATGTACCATGTCAGAATAATAGGCAACTTTTTTGGTAGAGAACTTTGGAAGAACATCGCACCATTATACCATACCACCACTACCATCATTGTGTCTTAATAGAATTGAGACATGCAAATTAAATCATGAAACACTACCAAAAATTGAACTGTTTGATACAAAAACTTTTTCTGTTGTACTGAATGCCATGCATAAATAAAATAACAATCCTACATGCCAAGTACAACACTGCTACTACAGATGGTCGTATATTAGTGTTACCATTTCACAAAGGAAAATCCTATAAACCTTTGCCAATTTTTCACTGGAGCCTCCTTCTTCCCCTCTTCTAGTTTTTATGTGCAAGGTTTATATGGGCAGGAGGGACAGGTTTGTTGTTGTTTTGCTCGAATGATATTTTGCTGTGGGTTATATTATATTGAATCCTTCTGGTTGTTGTTGTGTATATCGCCACCATCGTGGGTAGTATGCTGAGTGGTTGAATACCTTCCCCAGTAAAATTAAATCTATCAGTATTCGTTTATGTTGGGTAGCGCTGCACAACAAGGGTGAGTACGTATTAGATGTAAAATATTTCGGACTGTGAGGTCTGCCGGCCGTAAGCGCGTCTCCTCTCCAAAATCGCAAGAATTTTGACTTGACTTTTAGTTTTGAACATGCCTGGATGTTTTACTCGGTTTCTGGTATTAATCTGGGGTAACATGGAGACCAAAATTCAAAAAAGTCGTGTCATTTTATTAGAATTCCGTTTAGATAATGACTTTAGATAAGGCACCGTGAAATGTACAGTTGCTGTACACATGCTCCACCTATTTTCATTTACAACAAAATTGCTACTATCAAGATCATCACGACGTTTCGTGACCTTAGGTCATTCCAGAATTTATTGATTTTCTCAAAGAAACTTCAAATTATTTATGTATGTATGAAGGCAAGTGCAAAAGAGAAGAGATAGTTCTTTTGAAATTAACTGGAACTTTATGTAAACATTAACTATGATACGACATTAATCAGAAAGAGGGCAAATCTCATGAATGGAAATGGAATTATAGTAAATAATAATAACGCAAGAGGTTAATATGTTTGTCTCTCTTGCTAGCCACCCCGGATTACACAATGTTTTAACAGCAATAAATAAATAGAAATACAAGGCGAGAAAAAAATGCACGCTGGGTTAAACCTATTACAAATTTTTAGACAAATGGCGAGGTGATGGCCAGCGTGCAGATAGATTTGACATGAGATTGCAATCTCACCAATCGATTGGGGTCTTACAACCGACAAGGTTAAGTTATGATGGCGGTAGGATTAGCTAGTCCAAATGGTTGTATATGTTGAATACAGTAATGCATATGTTGGTCGCTTATTACTCTTTTCATTTAAAACTTTTCTATCATTGAACTGTATTGACTGAAACTTTTAATACTTAAATCAAGGGCATGCATACCTACATACATTATTATACTGGTTTCCAAAAAATATTGCATATGTTTGGATTCTTAAGCAACAAACTGCAAATTTTAGCCTGTCTCATTTTTTTTCGGATGCGGTTATGGCGCATATCTAACACTGAATTCTCCATAAAAGTTGTGTGCATCATCTACCGTATCCTCTTGTATTTTAAGGAATAAAATTTTATTCTATGTAACAAACTTATTTGAACTTGTGCTTTACAATAAAGGACAATTGCTTTCTGTTTCGCTAACTTTTTTGCCCCAGAAACAGTTTATTTCCTCAATGATAACAATTCTATCTTAGCACGAAATAATCGGAGAATGTTGATAAAAGGCAAGTTCAGAAAATGTAAAAAATACGGTTACCTACATTTAATAGCGTTTATTAAAAGGTGTGCCGAATAATGCCTCTATGTGGTTTGAATTTTTAGCTCGTGTAAGCAATATTTTTGCCGCTGCTGGGCTTAAAGTTATCTAACTGTTTGGATTTTTAATTGGTTAATATCACTTAAGCTTATTACCCTTTAACCAGTTCTGCACTCAAATTGGTATGTATTTACTATTTATTTACTCTCTGTTCCGCATTAATTATTCAAAGCGATTCGCGTAAAAAGTCGGAAATGTAAGATAGGTGTTTGTAATTTTTTCTTCTATTTACCGTACCTATTTAATAAATGTTGTCGACCGACCGCGACCTGTTACATGTTTTACCAGGTTTCACTCCTTATGAAACGATTTTTTCGTGATAAGATAAAGCATTAGCTAGCACTACAATTGCAATGCCATGTTCTTGCAGAAAAGTGTGAAACAGAGGAACTGTGTGTGGGTCCTCCTAGGTGTTTGACTCTTACAAGATTTTAGATGATACGATTTCTTGACTATGACGTCAGAACTCAACAAGGAATCATTCTTCTGTATCAGTTTAATATTTTGTCGGTTTTGTACTACGCTGTGCGTACAAAATAAATGTTAGTTGTATTAATGTTTTATATTAATATAGAAATAATCGCAGAAAAGGATTTTTTCCGGATTGTTGAGTAAAATTAATGCTGAACGCATACACTCTTCATTATTTGAAAATTGCGTAATGTAACATTCACATGCGTGGTTGTGTTTGTTTACAAAATTAAATTACAAATTAAAATCAAGGTAATATTATAAGGGCGCACCTGAGTTGGGGTAAATCTACGCACTGATAGAGAAGGAGACAGTTAGTAGTGTTGTAGTTAAAATCGTATATATACTATAGACAGCTGATTCTAGATAGACAAATAGTTTGTTCTAACATTTTTCGCATTTTTTATTAAATTATAGTTCAAGCCGACTGATGCGGAACCTTGCGGAAAAGATGAGACGGGACAAGCTCAATATGTATATATCTGAGTTATCGACCCTGGTCCCAATAGTGGCAATGGCAACTAAACGAATGGATAAAACGTCTGTTCTTCGGTTATCCGCAAATTTTCTCCGAATCCACCTGAGTAAGTGTTTCGGGAAAAAATAAGAATAAAATTGAATATTGTTGTGCTTTTAAGATTGCATTGCTTTTAACATAAATTTGGATGACTTTTGATGTTTCTCTTTTATCTTCATAGGTTTAAAGCAAGCGCAACCAAAGAAGGAAAAGAGTGAAACTAACTATGCCCCAACGGGCTTGGAGGCTCAACTTTCTTCCGTTTTGTTGGATAGCATGGAAGGCTTCATGTTGATTGCAACATCGTCGGGAAAGATTGTTTATGTATCTGAAACTGTCGAAAAGCTTTTGGGCCATTCACAGTTGGATTTAATGGGACAGTCCTTGTATACCATCTGTCATAACGGGGATGTCGAGTTGTTGCGACATCATCTTCAACCGTCCAAGCCGTTTGAGCCCAAAGGTACATTTAATCATTTTATATATTTTTAAGGTACATCAGTATGCTTTGTGCCTTCCTCTTAAGATCTAAGGAAAATTTTCGCTCGTGTACGTACTCATAGAAAGTTTGTCAAGCAATTCCTTGAGTGGGTACTCCAATGAAGTTATGAAGGAAAGTTTTAAAAAGCTGTCCAATTAAATTTTCGATGATCACTTGTACGCTTTTCAGATAACACAGGGGATCTTGCCGAATCCAGTATAGAATATGTTCCCCGCTCCCCCTCATTTTACGGAGGAAGGCCAGAAGATGCCATGTCAGGTTTGTCATCTGGCGAACGACGATCCTTTTATATTCGCCTTGCTGAACGGACAATGGCAAGAGGAGATCCCACACGGCACGTTACAGTACACATGATCGGAGTTTTACGACCTCCAGCCAACAAACGGGATCAATCAAAAGCGAACAAAAAGAAAGGTATACTGACATATAGATATGACGCTACAAATTCAAAATATAAAAATGATGATGCCTTTTCCTATTACAATTTCTACAATTATTTTAAATTCTATTAGAATGACTTTTAGGGGCCTATTTTTTAGTTGTTCGTCATGACTTATGACAATTCTTTTTTGCTTTGTATTCGGATCCCGGATATTTGTCAATTTCATCTAGCTGTGTGCATTATGCCGAGAAAGGAGTTAAAAACGATAACCACTTTCTTCTCAAAGAAATAATTTTTCGCTGACTTTCTCTATTTTCCCCTTTGATCATGTTTTAATTTCCGTTCATTTATTCCTCGGGGTGACAACAGAATCCGGCATAACAACTTACCCTAAATAGAAAATGAAAATCCTTCTTTTTCTACAGATTGTTCTTCGACAACGGCAGGAGATGAACACTTATTGGTGTGCGTGGCAAGGCCCTTTCGAAATAAGGGAATCACGGAACTCTCCCTCATGGAAGCAATTCAGGATGAGTACGTCACAAGACACCTTCCCGACGGCAGAATCATTTATACAGATCACAGAATTGCGTTCGTTGCTGGCTATCTGACAGAAGAGGTTATGGGAATGTCAGCGTTTAATTTTATTCATCAAGATGATCTCCCGTGGGCCACTGTAGCAAACAGACAAAGTGAGTGACTATATTATGTTTTATGTTACTATTTGTGTGCTTACATGATTCATAAAAATCATTTTGACATGTATAAAGAATGCTTGTATTGCGGCTTGGCGACGATAGAGAGTACACGGAGAAATGAAAGACACTAGAGGATGCGTTACATATTATTATGTTGCTGTTTTATGATTGCGTTGTTTTACCATCCATCAACAGAGTGTCGGAGCTTTTAAAAGGTCATCAAGTGCTAGACCTGGAAGCAAATGCTTTCAATTGTACCGCTATCGAGTTTTAAGCTTTCAATCTTAGTTTTCAGTACATAATAATATTATCATTGCCTGTCAAGTTATGTCTAATAACGGTAAATAATTTATTTAACATTACAGTGTTCAGCAGTGTCGAAGGCCAGGGCTACAGTGTTTACAGACTACGTTCCAAAACTGGAACACTGATATACTTGAGAACGAGGGGCTACTTGGAATTCAACAAAACTACTCAAAAAGTTGAATCATTCGTTTGTATAAACACTTTATTAACGTGAGTAAATTCTTTGGTGCTGTTGCTGATTAATCAGTGATTATAGTCATTTCTTGCTGTTTAAATGCATTGCTAATTTTAGTGGTTCGCCTATTTTAAGGTTGATGCTTACAGATTTTAAAATTTTGTTTCGTAGGTCCGAAGAAGGAGATAAGGAGCTTGAAAAAGAGAGAGAACGAATCACGCCATTTATCACCTTTCAACAAGTTACAACCACCAGTACAAATGCGAGCTCATCTAAAAATGTTCTTCCTTCAACTCAGGCGTCTGACGCTGAGTCCGTCGTATCAAAAATAATAACGACGTTGACGGCAACGGCAGTAAATCGAAAGGAACAACTACAATCCACCAGCACAACGGATACAATTTCTTCCATTCTGCCACGCTCAAAGATCGAAGAAATTACGGATATCCCCTCACCGATCGAATCCGCAAACGCTATGAGCTTGATCACGTCCCCCGAGTTGCTGCAATCTGGGTGCGTGGAAATTCATGTAAATGGTGACACACTTCTGGATAGCCAAGAACTGAATGTGGCGGAATCTGTTCCTTCGATCTCTTCTCCTCAAATGTCCACCATTAGCATGGTCAATGACGTGCTGGATGGAGCCAGTCTGATAGATCAAGTTGTTGTTGATCCCACCACCAGCCCCCCATTAATGCCAGCCATCTCACCGTCATTTGTGCACCGTCAACAAAACTCGACGACCAGGAGGGATATTATTCCAACAAGACTGAAGCGCCGGTACAATGAGGTTGACGATGTGGTAGTTACATCCAGTGCCAAACGACCAATCGTCCCAACCGCCTATATATCATACAGTTCGCTTCATCATTCTCCACAACTTAATTCAAAACAACTTTGGGTCACCGAAACGACAACAATGATCATTGACCAACACAACAACAATGGTTAACTATTCATGTTCATTTCAACAATTTGCTAAGGAATACGCGAACAAGAAAAAGGAAAATTCAAGGCTCAGTTTGAATCATTAAAAAAACTATTATTCTCATAAAATGTAAAATTAACTAGATATATCCACCTACCTACATACATTATGCAACGGAAGAATCGCAGTAACTCGAATTTTTACAGATGCTATATACTGTGTATGTACCATGTACATACAAACAATGATTATTGTTATGACAAACTTTGTTACAGTTTTAATACGTGAAAGTTACGCTAAGTATACACACATGCATGTATACACTTCTACTAGCGAAACAGACGTGAAAGAGAGCATTTAGCACAAAAATAACTCCCCATTGTTGTTGTCGTCGTCGTCTATGGCGTATGCAACCAGCAAACATAAAAATTGTGTAATATCAGTCGTGAACGTGAATGTAATATTTTTAAAATGAACGTTAAATCATGCTTCTTTTCGGACCAATATATGCAAATCAGGAATCAAGAATGGAACACTCTTCTTCAGGATCCAATTGAATGTGTAAAAAAAAGCGTGTCCCTTATCCTCTTACAAAAATGTTTAGTCATTGATCGTTAAATAGATGGAAGGTAAAGGAAAATAATAGTAATAGGAATAATGGTAACAATAGTAAGAAAGAATAATACTGTCACAATATAGCAGTGACTCACAAAACTGACCTACAACCTCATCCATTATAAATATTGTTGTTATTATTGTTTCTATTATTATTGTTATTGCCACTACAACTATTAATACTTTTACTTAAGATGTAATATTCCTCTGTGTAGTTTCGGAGTTTGTATAACAACCTTGGTGTTGACAAGAAAATTTTAACCGTAGTATGGAAATGCACCAAGACAATCAAAAACAAAAAAAATCTTTTAGTAAACTCACGTTACAGTACATTACGTAACAGTCTTAAACTTAAGTTTTATCGATACAAGAAAACCATATTAATAATAATAATAACAATAATAAAAATAACTTGTGTTATTTATAGCTTAAAACAGCAAATCTATTTACCCGGCATAATATGAAAAGTCTACATAACTTGTAGTGCACGTACATTGTTCTATACTTCATATAATAATTTGGATGATCACTTAACTTAGTAGAGGTGAATGGAGATAATACTAGAGTGATAGCTAAACAGAATCAGTATAATAGATGGAGAGTGAAATGTGCGGTAACGATAAGGTCCGTAGTGAAAATATAAACTTTGTAACAAAAAAAAAATCGGTGTTAATCGCTAATTTTATGTGACATTAATTTTCGTTGCTTTGTTACCTTTTATTGAATGAAAAATGCCAAAAAATTTAACAGCTTATACAATAGAACAGAAATTTCTGGAACAATTGGAATGGCATTGAATTAAATTGAGATCAGCTAATTTTTTTAGCATAGATACCGGCTGAGTTTGAATTTATTTATGTCTACTTTGTAACAACATTGCTGATTTCCAACAATTAGACCATATATGTATTTTTTATAATGTGTTTATTGCTGTTTTCGTAAAATTTCATGAAATGTCATGTTTCGATTTGGTAATGCTAAGGTTTCACATTGCTAAATATACCATATGTAAACATACGAGTAAAATCAGTTTCCCCCTTTTCCATTTTCAAGTATACACTGAAAAGTATTTATATAAACACACACCTTAGGTATTATTAGGCACACACATTATATTATGTGTTATGAAAACATCGATTATAATACATTTAACTATACATACATTTTTATCTAATCTGTTGAAACAATTACTACCTACAAAACTTATTACAGAAAGTTGAGGCATTTTTCATCTCCGTGTTAAGCTGTTGTGTACGTGTACAGTAGACAAGAAAATGCTAGTGCGATAAAATAATATAAATGAATAAAACTAGGCTGTGTGTGGTGTTGGAACAAAGGGACGATCATAGGTTTGAGGAATGTAATAATTAAAATTATTCACAAACATTAACTGACCTTGAGAGCGGACTCCAACAAGCACTATAGGATTGAAAGGACACAAACAAGAGAGTTGTCATTTTACAGTAGGTTTTTGAAGTACTTTTATCGTATAAATGCTATTGATATTGTAAGATAGTGTGACGCACTTCAAAAAAGTAATAAATAATTGTTACAGGATTTTGAAGAAGAATTTATAAAAAAAATAAATAAGTATTAGTGGCACTAGAATTGAATTGAGTATGCAACGTTGAGCGTCTACTAGAGAAAAGTTATACATCTACCTACCACTCTTATTACTGTAGTAAATTGTACCGCTTCCTGAATGGGAAAAAACTTGTTAAGTAGCAATCTAGTTTTAACTCATACACGGAAGAGCGAAATTTTTTATGCCGTTGGGGGAATAAGTTGTCAGAGTAACGTTACTTTTCATACACTTAAAAACCTTAAAAATTGTTGCTACAAACAAGTTTGAGATTTGGCACAATTAGTTGCAGTTGTTATAGGAAGTATTCCTATTCTTAAATAAATTGGGTTGCGCACTACTAACGGATTCCATCCAGTTAGTTTCCAGATGTCTCACAATACACGCTGATTAGTGACTTATTGCTAAATTATTACCTAATATTGGAATGGTTTGTGACGACTGTGAGAACGCTTCTTAGCTTTGCTCATTTCTATTTCTCGAGGTAAATAAAAAGATTATATCCATTTGGTAGAGTGAAAATAGGTAACCACAATATGCATACGCACACATGTAAAAGGTACTAACCTGATAGCTTAATGCTTCTATTAATACCATTATACCTATAGGGCTGCACCAAACAATCTCGAATAAATTGGATTTTTTTTTCAGATTTTAAAATGAAGCGTCTTATCATCAATAGCAGCAGCAATATAGTCAGTGTACTTATCAACACAACGAGAAAATAAAGTGAAGATCTATCCTTTTATTTTAAAAAATAGAGTATCTTGAACGCGAGTTTGAAAAGCCGTTGAGGAATATCCTTTGGATTGGTTTTACAGTATATCGCCAAATTTTTACTGTTGCGATTGTTTATATCCTTCTTTTATCTACAACACGTTGAAAGCTCAAAAAAAAAGATTATTGTTGTGACAAACGATTTTTTTAATACAAAGGTCGCTGAATAATTTACTTTCCCAGTAATAATAAGAACAAAATGTACATTAATTGGCAGTGTCAGTCTCTGTCTTAATGTTTGCTAAAAATTGTAACACTTATTATAAGTACTACCAATACCAACAACAACAAAAACACATTTCCTTCCGAGGTAGTAGAGGCAAAATTAGTTTGCATAATATGTAGTACGAATATCATAATATGTCTACTTTAGTACCCAACATTAATGATTTTAATTTTTCTAAAATAATCAAGATACTTTTAATATTTTAGAAGAAGCTGCTGTTGCTATATTGTTAAACTATTGTACTGTAAATGAGTAAACATTACCCAGAAGACTGAATAAATATGTTAGATAATGAGAAACGCTAATATTTCCTTGGATACATATACATACATACATACACACACACACATGAATACATATATAATATGTTCGTACACATATATATATATACATAACAACAACTAAACATATTACTATTATCGTAACCATAATACTATATACTACGATACTATCATCATTAAGATTGTAAAAGCATTATTATTATTATTATTAATTATATTACTATCGATTGTCAATTATGTAATTGTAGACATTGATTACTTGTACTACTAACTATAAACATACAAGCATCTACTACATAGATACATGCATAAATCCACTACGGCTACACAAAAACCTTGTAAATCTAGTTCTTGGTAATTAGAGAATCAACAAATGTTATATATATCGATACAGTATGTTAATGCATCTAGATTTATTTCTATAATTAACATACACATTAGAATTATTATGAAGACTGACGGATTTTCATTAGTTTGTTTTGTTTGCTTGCTGCGATGATACGATGAGGATAATGTATATTATCTGAATATTTTCAGATACATATTATAAATGTGTAAACTTTTACGAGTAAGGTAAAAATTAATTGGTATGATGATGATAAATGATATGTACAATGTGTTACGGTAGTATTAGTAATTCTTTTTTTTTTAAATGTCCTGGTTTTAGTGATTGTCGGTTGTTGTACAAAAGCGGAGAGGTAGACCTTTTGCTTAATGATGTCGTAAATAGATTGCCAAATCACCATCCCATGCCATAACAATGAAGATGGTCGCACACATTAGCAACTTTTTTTTAGTGTAATTTGGGCATGACTGCTGCATGTTTTGACATTGATACGTTGATTTCCCACTTTAATTTGATATTGCGAATTTAAAAGTGACTCTTTAAAGTTATCATTTGCAAGAGCAATATTTGACGCAAACCAAGTCTTGACTAAATATGACAAGAAATAATATAGGATTAAGGACTGGATAATTGGCTGTCTTGACGCGTATTTGCTTGGACTCCGTAGTTATTTTTTCGAGAGGGGAAAATTTTTGAAGGGAAGCCTTACATGGTTTATAGAAAATCGAAATGTTATTTTCAGCTTATATGGGGGAAAATATTTATTTAGTTTACGCGTTATAAACAAGAGAATGAATGAGGTTAACTTTACTACTACAAAGTACTTACACCACACCACCTATTCATTTCCTTTCTGACAGTTTCAGTTCTAGTTTTTTTTTACCCTAAACGTAGTTTTGTAACTGTAACATGCTTTTTACTCTAACTGAATTTTATCTTAAAAATTTCGTACATGTAGATTTTGTTTTAACTCTCTTCAGGACTTTACATAGGGGCAAGTTTGTCCCAAAAACGAATAATTTACAATAATGCTGACACAAAGGAGCTAAAACGAACACCAAAAAATGTGTGACTGTATACCTTGAAACTAAATATTATTGCCGTGTTATTTATTGTAGTAGCCGTATTCCACGTCATTATCGTCGTCTTGTGATGTAAATCATCCAGTACGATCACACGACCATCTTGACGCCACGTAAAATTTGCTAACTTGTAAGGTTTAAATAGTAAGAAAATGCATGAGAATGAAAAAAGCTGCATGTGTGTGAGGGGAGGGACAAAGGAAAATGTCATTTTAGCTCATCAGGTTGACGCAAGTAAAACTAAATGTTGGTTTGAGGTGACAATGACACTGTTTCTGAACTATTCTATTTTTAAAAATATCTGATTTTCATATTGAAATAAAAGTTTAAAAAATAGCAAAATTGGATGAATGTGAAAGAGAAAATATAATGGTCATTCTTCTTAATTGTCATATAAAATACTATAAAGATTAATAATATTATTATATAAACATTACATTTTAAAGGTAGTAGCTATAAATATCTCTGTTGATTATATAATATCCGTTAGAACGAGCTGAAAGCTTCTTTTTTTGTTGAGAAAGAGAAATGAACCATTGTACAATTTTATTGTTTGGGAACACTAACTAGAAAATAATAAGAATATTAATTTAATTATTAAACATGGAAAGAATTCAATTATACTACAAAACAACTAAATATTATTATACAACAATACAGTTATACATACATAGATATAACATTACGATATATTATACAAACACGGTCAACGTTTCAGATCGTGTGTCCATCTTGTTATTTATAAAAACAGTAAAGAAATATACTTATCTATATATATATACAAGTTTTTGTAATGATGATGTCAACTTTATTTCTTGCACGCATAAAGAATATTATAAACCATCGCTGAAGGGGAACACATAAACAATGAAGTGAATTCTCTAAAAAAAATATGATAATGTCATCTTGGCAAAACATGTCTGGCTGAGCGAGTGTGGCATTTGAATGTCTACTTGAGTTGACTTGAAGGATTTTTGTTTTTACGCATATGATCAGTGAGTCAGTGAGTTCATCGATTTCCAGAACATAAATTGATGGTTCTTCAGTTCTTATTGAGAAACCAATATAACAACAGATAAGTCACTGGGTTTTCCCTTTCATGTTTAATGGCAATGTCACGATAACGCACATCATGTAATATTCCTGGAATAAGGTACTGTTTGTCATATTACTGCTTGAATAAATAATGTGAGGACACATGCAATATAAATGTCATAACCGACCACTAATCCACTTCTTATGTAATTTCATATTTCTTATAATTTTTTTTGCATCACTATGAGCTTCAGTGTGAGGACGAATTACATGGATAAAAAGAAATACTTTGAGCCACAGTTATTAATGAATATTTTGTATCTTAATTGCACAAATATAAACAAGTGGCATATTAGTGTATATTTGACAAAAGTTCTATGAAAAAATAGACGTGCTTGAGAGAGAAAAATACAGCTAATGTAAACTGCATATTATTTTGTAGCGTTACTGTTAACAAAACCAAGAACTTTCATAAAGCGCTTTTAACTGAAAGGAATTTAAAATTTAAATGGAAAGTCACAAAAATTCACAAAAACATAACTATCATGCTGGCCTACAGTTATATTAGTGTCCGCAATAAGCCGAATATTCAGGGAGTTTCATGGAGATATATACAACAAATGCAAAAGTCAGTTGAAACAAAAGTCGTTATTTGTTAATAACGCAGAGACATGATAAAACTGTCATAAAACTGATCGCGGAAATGGTTCGTGGTAATTTTAAGGACGTTGATAGTTTACTGGCTGCTGTTAAGCCTGTATTTAAAAAGGCAATATCTCGAACAAGGGTACATTAACAGGCTTGCTGAAACATGAAATTGCATAATATTATTTCAGTGCATATTTTGGCGATTTTTGTTGCATAATTGAAAGCACAAAATAAGGTTTTTTTTTTCGCTGCATAAACTGCCGAACCCCGCGGTCTTAACTATGCTCTCTTTTCCTCATAACCGTCAATGTTCAATGGAATTTCGCTGGAGCACCAATGGAGATTATAAATATTTTCTATAAATCCTAAACCATGCCCACCTGACCCCGGACCTTCTTCATAACATGACAAATAGAAGTAGAGGAGCATATCTTTAGATTACAAAAAAACGAGAATTCACATCACAGCTGGACATAATGCATACTTCGACTGCGACTGTTTTTCATCTTTAAAATAACAAAACCACTAAAAAAAATACTGAGCAAGCACAAAAAATGGTTATTGAATACCAATGTATTGTGCTCGTAAACCTTGTATGAAAAAGAAAACAAAGCGTTCCAATAAATATGTACGTAATCTAAATAATTTACTATATAAATATCACACAATGTAGCATGACCCGGTTTATTATAAAGTCTAACAAATTATATTCCTTTTCTCCTGTGATTGTAAATTAAATACCAATCCTACGTCACTTATAGTGTTTATGTTCCAGTGTATTCGATCTCGGTGACTTTGTTACTAATTACAGATAAATTTGTATTATTACTCGGAAATTTCGAGTCGAAATCCTTCAAAATATTTATTATTCCTTCTTTAGCATCAGCAATCAGCATCGCTCTTTTGACTACTTACCAAGTTGTTCAATATTTCATGAATGAAATGGCAGCAAACAAGCTAGGACAGAACCTACTTTCTCGAGTCCATACGACCTAGGACTAGGCACGAGTTGCACGACTGCCGTAAAAGAGTTTAAGTATGGTCATGGTCACTCAAATATGATTTGCACATATTATAGTGTACACTGTTTTGAGCTATTAAATACCTTTTGGGGTTTACGTAAATACGTACAGTGTATGGGTCTCTCTGACAACAGAAGGAGCAAAAGTCGGCAGTGCCGAGTCGGCAGCCTCTTTGATGAGTTATACATACCGTCTTTTTACATCTCTCTCGTCGTCATCGTACTCATCGTTGCCCTCTTCTCTTATTGTGAAATGACTCACGCCACGCAAAGATCCATAACATTGGCATTTTTATGTCCTGTTCAAGACATTTCAAAAATGTACGCTGTTTCCTTGGACAGAGAGCCGTTGTATCCATGTCACTAGAATCACAATTACGTGTTATTAACACACACTAGACTCATATTAGTGTGTATAATATATTAAGCATTTTAAGTCAACGACATAACAAAGGAGCGAAATAAAAATTGAAATATCAAGGGGGAAATATGGTCTGGCAAATTGTAGAGTATGATTCTTTATAAACCCTCTCCCATCCAAAATTACCTCCGAATCTAAGGTACATATATACCGATTCACCCCAGGTTCCCGAGATATAACGTCTGTTTCTAAATACCTTTGACCCTGATGATCTATGGGGTTAAAGTTTTGTGCACCTAAATAAGGGGTCATAGGGTACTTGTATACAAAAAGTAAACCAGATCGGATCTTTAGTTCGAGGCATAGGTTTCAAAGGTTGTTTAAATCGACACGCTCTTATATTTTAATGGTTTTTGACCGTCTCAATAAACTGGACACCTCAAAAAATGGTGTAGTATAACTAGAATGTATGAGCTATTGATTGGCGAAAACCGAATTTCAAAATTCTTTTCCGTTCTCGAAATTTGACAGACAGACGGACGGACAACACGATCGCAATAAGACGCTTTTGTTCCATAATGATGTGAATGCAATTGCTTCAGCAGTACCACACCGGTCGGTTACACTCTGTGATTTTTTAATTTACACCCTTTTCAATCGACGTCTTGAAATATCTTTTTAAATGTCCCTTCCACCTTACCTCCCTACAAGTGAGAAAGGAACACGGGACAAGATATATGACGTACTTTCTCAACATTAACTAACACAACACATTTTTAATTTTCCTGCTGCCTGTACCATTCTATCTGTTCACATGTATATGTAGGCATTCTTACTATTAGTTTGTAAGTTTAGTGTGTCAAAAAGGAATTATCAATAAAATGTGGCAAACATTTCAAATTGGGCTACACCGGGTCATTCTTCAGTAAAATTTGGCATGGTTGAATTGGCTTAGCAATAAAAAATAGTACTGCTTTAAAAATTGTTTTTATTCTTTGGTTGGAATAGAGTAGTCTTGTTGGTGCTTCAGGAGTGTTTTCTGTCGGTGTAGTCTCTGTACAATTTACGAAATGTAACATGCTACACGCCGCGTAATAATAATAATTAGTCATTTTAGTTGCGTTAGTCGTCGACATCATGCTATGCTTCTTTTTGCTTATATAACGAAATTCAAAGGAATATTGAGAACAGAATTAAATATGAATTTTACACCTTATGCATCCTAGTACTTATGTATAGTAACAAGTGGCAAAAGTAAATTAGTGACAGGTAGACAGAAAAATGTTTCGAGCGAGAGTCAATTATGAGAGTAGCAACTGCTCATAATATACCAGTATGTAGTAGCATTGCGCAGTGATTTTCTCGTACTGAAGGGTTTGCAGTAACATTCGCATTCGCTTTACCGAATGGGTAATCTGGTGATCATATACATAAATACCTATAGCCTATACCCATGCCCATATTTCAAACTCATTTTCGTTCACAGACTTTTTTAAAGTCAAAGCCTTACCGCATCTATACACACTTATCTGTTCATTTATTGAATACGGACGGAAGGTGGGTTGTTAAGGAAGAGATTTCTGGTACCGGTCGTACCGTATGCACCGGTCGGCATAAAAAACCCATGTTAAATTGATATTTGAAATATATTAAGGATCATTCTGGAAAGCTAAAATTACAAAGGAAAATTCAATTATTTTGGCTCCGCAGGTGGTTTGTTCGCTCCTACGCAAAACATGATGACTGATATTGAATATTTTATTTTGTAGGCAAATGGTGGTTTATTGCTTGCTTTCATTAACTTCTAACCTCTCGTTGCCGTTGCATGTAAACCATGTGCGCCTGTCGCTTTTTCCATAGGGGGTATATACAATATACACAAGCGGGAAAAGTTGTTGAGTAAAAGAATGACCCAGACCAGACCATATGACTAAAAACAGTGTTTATGACCTTGAACCGTAATGTTGATGATAAATTAAACTTTGACCCCGCTGGAAGTAAAATTTTTTAGTTTGACGCGCCCTTTCAGCTAAGCTTTTCAAAACGTCATAACTAACCATCATGTATCTGTACACCAACTGATGCAACATAGGTCATATGTATATTTAAATGTAAGGTGACGCCCCACCCACACAGTTGACCCTCAAGAAATTGATTCCAAATCCCCATCTACAAACTCACCTGAACTATTGGAGAAAATTGGAGAATAATTGGAATAATACTAATTGGAGAAAACGACATTTTTCAAAGTTTCTTCTTACACGACAAAACGAAATTTTATATTCCCAGGGGTCTGGGGCTAAATAAGGCCAGATTTTTGAAGACCCATCCACCACGAATACCGTAACGCCCACGATAAACTTTCATGTCATATTATTAAACCCCTCATTAGCATGTATGTATAGGGATGCCACAAAACCATCACCATTTACAAACAGCGGCTACGTAATGAAACCTTAAAGCCATTTTTAGTTAGTCATTTACCCCTATACCATGTTTAATTTCTTGTTGAATAATACTCACCAGACTCATATTCCAGCTATTAACGTCTCCACTTAAACATCACTATTACGACTGTCGTAATCACTACCAACTACTGGCTACTGATGTAATCGTTGGCTATTGCTGGGCTTGTGTCATTTGTATCGGTTTACGAACAGTCAAGTTGTCCAGTGCAGGTAATTAATTTTGTCCCAATACATTATCATATAATATGTATTATCCTGCAACATCTCTCTCTCTCTCTCTCTCTCTCTCTCTCTCGAATTTCAGGATATCCGATATCCCCATGAATAGATAGAATCACACTTATTTATCGTCGTGATTGACTGTTATGATCGATACTGTGGTAATATGCAATTTAGTGAAATTTGTATCATAATCACATAATCATCCATCACATAACTCGTTGTTTTTTCTTATCGAAATATCTGCTGAAATGGGAATCCTTCGTTGGTTGCTCTGCTTACTCACTCTGCCAAGGCAAGACGAGGACGTATTTTGCACACACGCATAATACACTCACTACTACACTATTACACAAAATCACTTGATCTAACAAAAAAATTCCCATCATAAGAAAGTTTACTCAAAAAGCATACAGTAGCGTATTGAATTTACTTTGTGTATCTTCTCAGTCCCATCATGATCGTTATGCTGTTTAAAAGGTCTCCATTTTTTCGTCAGTATAGCATCAGCCGTGTAGCAGCAGGAAATTAAGTAGTGCCCTGATGTATCCACTTAAAACAATCATCCTCATCCTCGCCCAACAAAACATTCCATTCAGCCAGCTGTACTAATAGTCTCCGCAAATCCCACTTACGACGATTAACTTTTAAAAAAAAAACTTTTAATGTTCAGCTCTTGCTATCATCATCCTCAGCATGAATAGGCTCCTATGCAGAGATAGGTAGGTAAAAAAAAGATGCCCTAAACATTCATCATTCATCTCTTTAAAAGAATTATCTGTGGGCATCAGAGCAGCAGCATCATCATAAGTACAGAATAGAGAATAATATGTGATGAGGCGATGTGAGTTTTACGAAGGTTAGGCGGCCGACGAAGGTGCCCAGGAACTGGCAGTTTTGTGAGGCACTTTTCATACAATCAACTCCCAAACGTTGGAGTTGGGGCTGTAGAAACAGTAAACCAATATTGGATATTGATTGTAATTGCTGCAGCAGCAGCGATGATGATAGAAGCAGCAACAGAAGCTCCGTATAAGAAGCATAGAAGCAATTTGAAACATATTTTCAATATCCTCCATCCTCATCAATCTGCGAGACATTTCAAAGATCGTTTCTGTGTATGCCATGCATATCAAGACGTGTGCTTTTTGCACCACTTTGGTTTACACCACACACGCACATGTTTTTGTATATTTAATATTTTGTTCAAGATATGTTGGGGGTATATACAAATATAACGCGTATGAAAATGCACCAATACCAAGTAATCATTTATTTATTTATTGACGTGATGTGTGTGTATACACGCATGGGGGGCTTCACAAAACAGTCCCATCACTTACTCAGCTCACTGCTCACATTACTGGTGTATTTCACTGATGATGAGGGATATTTTACAATATTAAGCATTCATGTTACTACTATTACTACTACAGTAGTCGAGAGCCACAATTTAGCATATATAGTAGCAGTACACCTGAGGAATCACAGCAAAGAGCTTCAACTTGAAAAGCTTCCTCGGCTCACTAGCTTTTTATTCAGTGGTTTGCAAAGGATCCCAACGTAGTCACACCGTCGCATCAGGTCGGAGCGCATATCTGCCGCAGACAGACAAGGAATGAGCAACAAAGAGAACTTCTAAAATCAGCATTCCATATCAACAGGTAAAAAGGACTGAGAAACTGAGAATGGTGGTGTGTGTAGTTTGGTGATGGTGGTGGTAGTGGAGCTAGTATTAAAAAGCAGCTCACCAATAATAGTAATCAAAGCCAGTCAGTCAGGAGAAGAGTCAAACAATTTTTGCAATACAAGTGCAAGTGTGTATGTGTGTTTGTGTGACGGCGACAAGGGTTATCCTATGACTTGATTGTCTATCAACCCTCATCACTCGTTATTATCCACACATGTTTCTATTGTATCCTCGACAACATCCCTATTCGTCTTAGACTGTCAAGTCAAGGGCACAGTAACTAGTGAAACATCAAAAGTTGGAGTTTCCTCTTTATTGGAGTACTTTACTTTGTGAAACCGTTTCGTGATTACTTTTACTGCGTACCTCCGCACCGAAAGGTAGGTAATTTAATGTAGCAATTTATATGTACATATAAATGTTTTACAAGCTGTATGTACAAGTATATTTAGTCATTCGATTGGTTTTTGTCTACCACACTAACTACAAGAGAAAAAGTTTAGAATAGAGAATCATAATAAAAAAGGCACCTATGACAGGTAAACTTGTTAATTATCCCGCATCTACTTTGATTTACCTATATACATTTTTTGACAGAGTGGGAGAATGGATCAGATCGTGTAGAGTAGAGTGGAGTGACTTTTTGGGTGCAAGACCAGAGAGTGTAGAGGTATTTAGTTAGTTACCTCCTGTGTGACAAGAGCTCAAGATTGTAATAATTACATTTTTGACGTTGCCTGTGTGATTGTGTTATTTCTTGATCTTTACTCACGTCTGGCACTTGTTTATTTGCTTATTTGCTATCCGTCTGCGCAAGTCATCACTATATCACCATTTATTTTGGTTTTAGAAGTTTGGCCGACTTTATGTATGTGCATTACTTGTGTTTTTATGTATACGTACCGAAATGCATAGTATAAAGCTTTCTAGTTCAACATCGTCTTGCATCCTCCTTGTGATTAGTTGGTGGAGAAAAAGGAAGGTGAAACTGGGTGCAATTTGTGTGATTTATTGCATAGAGATTCCATTTGCTCGGTTGTCAATTATTATTTTTGTGTATCTTGTCTAAAGTACCCTTGGCATTCGAGGGACACCACACAGCGTACAACATGATAGGAGCTGATGATGAGAAATATTAATAATATTAATAAATAGACTAGAAACAAGAGCAATTCTTCTTTTTTTCACGTTTTGAACCTTCCATTCCCCAGCCGTGAAAGTGTTTTTTCCTGAGAAAAAAATTATATTACTGACGATATACTCACTTTAAAAAAATAATAATAACAAGGGCTGAGTGAAGTCATAGAAAGAAAGGACGAACCCATTTTAAAAATTAGTAGCAACAGCAGCTACTTAAAACAACTACGATAAAGTCCACACATCCTAAATCAATACAAACAAAGGTACCTAAGCATAACTGGCCATTAAACACACACAAAAAAATTAAAAATCTCAAACAAAATATGTGCTTAGGTCACTCACTAGCTTTCTATGCCATTGTAAATGATTTCATTTGCTAAACACTGTTCACTTTTTGTACGAAAAATATTCAATATTAGACTAAGACTTAACAAGAAAATCAATTATCACTTATAGCATTTATGTTAAATTGCATTATTTGTGAAAAGTGCATTTCCTCAGATGACCACCGCATGAACCAGTCAATACCAGATGATGGAATATAATAACCCCTTGCTTAGTTGTCAGGATTAAAGGCATGGAGTAATTATGTATTTGTAAGGAGTAACAAACAACGAGGATAAACAAATCATCAATATTTACTATTTACACACAATACCGCATAAGAGAGAGAGAGAGAGAATGAGTCATGTGCATAAATTTGTGTACATCTCAAGCACACGAGTATCTGTACATCATTCTCGTCGTCGTGTATCTTTTTTTATTTTAGAAGAGTTTACTTTTTACTGCGTTCATGTTGCCCCTACAACGGCGACTGGCAGTTGTTAAGAAAAGGAAAATTAGCATATACAGTAAACACACACTCAAGAAACGTCTCATTGTTTTCCCCGTTTTCCCTTGGTACATCAATTAGTTATTAGTTTTGTATGAAATTGTGCAAGCAAACTTGTAATTGCTGTATTGCTTGATATTTCTGTACGTAAGAATTTTTGGGGGACTTTAACAGCGACGACTACTATATTCATTCAAAAAAATGTCGTTTTTCGTGGACGCAAACGCATGTTTTGCTTGTAGCGTCAGTAGCCTAGTACCAGTCAACAATTTGGCATGGTTTGGTAGAACACCATGCAGCCAAGTTATTGTAGTAATCGTAGCGAGCGAGAGAGAGAGAGAGAAAAAATCGAACGATATAATATACAAAATTCTTCTCAATCTGCCTGACAATGATGATGATGACGATAAAGATTGCCATGCCACTGACGACGACGAAGGTGACGGTGCAGCATTGCACACACACACACACACCTGAGTTTTTGCAGTTTAGCCATACTAGCAACCACAGTGCGTAATGCTATTTTCTAAGAGCAAAGAACATCTTCTTCTCTCCTCTCTGCTGAAATACAGATTGCATCCGCATAAACACATAAGAAACCGGCTGTTTGAAAAGAGATTAGGAGTACTACAATTGCTGTTACCACTATTTACTACTACTCCGAAGTAGCAGTTAGCCGAGCTGCGCGTTGCGTTCTATGCGTTACGTTATTAGAACTCGCCAGTTTTTTGAATGACGCCGCCATGGTGAAGGTAATTTGGCATGCCAACAATAACGCGACGACGACGACGGTCTGTCGCTGTTGTTTAGTAGTTGACTTTTTACCTACCTGTCTTGCCTTGCTAAAATTCCGCAGCACCAGCAACAAACTCACGCAATATAGCAACTATAGTCACAGTAGTGCAAGTGGTAAATAGAATATAGTGGCATTTTCATAGAAGTATGTAATACCTAATTAGGTAGATAATAAATACAAATATCTACTCACACAGAGAGTTACCAAGTTACCAGTTACCAAGTTACATCTCGGTACTCGTGGCGTGGTTCTTTGGGTGATGATAGCGAGTTTTTTTTCACACTGAGGGTTCATTAGAAGTACTCAAACTACGAAAAATACGATAACAACATCCTTAAAATTGAAAAGGAAATACGAACATGCTACGGACGCTACGGCACAAAACTTCAGAGAAAAAGGAGCACAAAGGAGAAAAAATGTCAAATCAATAAATAATCGTAATGATGGTGTGTGTGTGTACCTAAAAGAATGGAATGCCAATACGTAAGACAGAGAGGCATATCGAAACGTAAAGTACAAAAATCCACTCGCGTCGTCGTCAAAACCCCTCGCATGGCACACATACTTTTATTACGTTTCCTTCCATGTAGATACTACTGCGGGACGACTTGCTTTACTTCAAAGACATACTCGTTTCTCACCGTTTGAGGTGGGCACACACACACACACACGCCTAATTGCTCTCAGATATTTATAGAGTACAAGATTTGTCCTGCCTGACGTCATGGTACGTTATATTTGCGGTTTCAACAAAGATTTGTTTACACACACTTAAATAACTGTTCTACGGCTACTATTTCCACTGCACAGCTGCTGCTTTACTTTGTCAACTCAGAATCTGAGTCTCAGATGATGAATGACCGATGACCAGGGCTACAGGAACAGGGGGGCAAGGGGGATGTCTTATCTTGTAATGTTAATTAATCTTCTGTATTCTACGTAATTTTAAATCTTTTAATTTCTGGGGGGTTGCCCCCTCATCCCCCGGTTCCTACTGCACCGCCGCTGACCACGAGATATATAATACGTAAGCATGACTGGCAAAGACGACTGTCAACCAAAAAACCAGAGACATTGGAATAGAGACCGTCTTTCGGTATACATGTTATAAATGTACGTCAAAGAGAAGGCTCTTTGTAGTCATTCCAATGTGCATGCACAAGTTATGATTATAGGACAAGAATCTGCGTTAAAAATTTAGACAGCCAAATTGCAACAGGTTGCATCGTAAATGAGTTGCTCCTTGTCTGTGTGTGCTAGTGCAGTGGAATGACTAAACATTGTTTTGTTCGGAGAAAAATAAAAATCCTGCTGGGTTTTGTTTGCATAACAATAAACCACCAATCATCGCAGAATGCGTGAATGTAGAGTCATTATTGTGATCATCGTCGACGTCGTCGTATTTTCTGATTCATTCTACAAACAAAACAATCACAAGAAATTGCTTTCTACTTGTGAACGACGACACTCGATGTGGTGGCATAGAGCCGTGCTTGATTTTTTTTGTGTGTGTGTGCTTGCAATAAAGTTATTATTAGTGGCGGCGAGTAGCACAGCTATGCATTACGTTTTTGCAGTCGTGCAGACTGATATTAAATCCGTTCGTGTCACAATAGTCATGGTAGTACTAGCAGTCATGTTTAAGGCAATTCACTCAACCTCTCTCTTGGGTTGGTTATGAGGTGACAATGTTTCTTTTAAAGCTGTGCACAGCTGTAATGAATTCCTCCTTAAAGTGACAGCATTATCTTTAGTAGTACACTTAGTCAGTCAGTCAGTCAGTCAAAACATTATGCAAAGCACAGCCATCATAGTCGTCATCATCATCTATCATAAATTATCCTGACGACTGACTTCACCTTCTTAAACCTGGTGAGAAGCCTTCATAATTATGGCATCATCATCATCATCATCGTTGTCAACATGACTTCATTTTCGTTTATGTAAATGGACAATAATTAAAGCATTGCACGACCAAACACTCTTGGGAAAATTTGAACACAGACTTGTGCTTTGTGTTGCGCGGACATCACACATGACTACACAAAATCATGGAGTTCGTCGTAGAGCTACTTACAGTTAAATGATCACTGGCCTTTTAACTCTCAGCAGTATGATCTGTACGGAAAGGCCCACTCATAAAATAGATACCTAGTCAATCATGAACCAACTGCAGACAAATTTATGTACCTAAAACAAAAAAAGATTTAAAATGATTATGACGTGTCATATGTCAAGAAATATCCATCTATCAACAGGAATTATTTGAAGCCCTTCTAAAAATAAAACCATTCGTTTTTTTCTCTCGAGTGACAGGTTCAAGGTTGTCTTTCGGTAATGGTGATGCTGATGACAATGGTGTTTTTCTATCATACATCAAGTGTTTAATGTTTTAAAAGGAATCAAGTCAATTTTACAATTTATGTTGGTTCCACCACGCTTTTTTTAGCGTTACATCCATGCTGCGGTCTACTTCCTTTTTATATATACTTTATCTAACGAATATACAATGAGTATTGCAATTGCAAGTCGACAAATTTATGCAACTTTGCATTATTAAAATATCATGCACCACCACTCCACCATTAGACATGGTGTATGGTAATCAGGAAAAAGTATTTTTCTTTCTTTTTTGTAGTAATCAGCAGTTTTGGGGTTTTCTGTTTACGAATAATATGGTGCGGCGTGTGACAATGATAATATATTATTGTGAAAGTAAAATAGATGACAGAGAAGTTTGCTAGCGACATCATTACAATGGAATTTTATACACACTTGTAAATACAGGTAGAGTTGCTTTTTTATTAATGTTGCTACTTAGTTACTCACAAGTGCATAAAAAACACGTTGTTGATTGTAAAAGTAGCTAGCTGTTGTAGCGCCATTGCAAAACAGTAGGATAATGTCAATAATGTGCAGTAATAATAAATACCATATACCACCTTGTTTTGTCTTCTTGTCATTTGTCATGTCTCATCATCATCAACCAAACCAACAACCACAATAACAATTTTGTCATCAGTTTGCACGTGGGATCAATGTCGCATTTCGGAGATGAAGCGTGATTCCTGTTAGCGATGATAATTACAGTGATACTGTGAGGCTTCCCCAAAAATAATATTTATTAATTTGTGCGTAGGATTTTTTAGTTGGGTTAAAAGAGAGTTTTTAGCACAATTTGGTAATAGTAACAACAAAGAAAAATGATTATCACGGGTTTGAGTTTAAGGGCAGATGTGCGTGTAGAGGATGAGAGAGGGGTTTTTCAGATTTATCTGCAGCAACCAAAGCAAGTGGGTTCTCCTTCTACTTGGTTTTGTGGCAGGAGAACGATTAGGCGTCTCAAGTTGCCCGAGTGCTTTACCAAGTAGTAGCCAAGTAGCCAGTGATAGTGATGATGATGATACAAGTTGCCCGAGTGCTTTACCAAGTAGTAGCCAGTGATAGTGATGATGATGATGATGGTGGTTGTATTTTTCTTTATGTCAACAACACAAAACGTACAATAATATTTACCAGCAAATTAATGATCATCATCAAGTTTGAGAATAGTTGCATTAATTGTGTAGTTACAATTAAAGTCTTGCAAGTCGCGTTACGCTAAAACTTTTTACATCTTGCTAAATAATCGTTAATTATTTTTTTAAAAAAACCTCGTTAAATGGGACACTTGCTTGAAAACAATATGCACCCTAATAAAACATGTTAATGCACCTCAGGTCACTAGCATTGTACAATCTTAAAGCACTTGTTGAATAAACATGACAAATTGAAACACAGGGGGTTTGAAAGTTTGAATGCTGCTATTGCGTTGGCAGTATATGTATAGTTTACATACGTTTTCTAACCATGTAAGTGCTGAAGCGATGACTTTCCTTGTCAATACAAATACAGTAGTTATCATTTTAATGACAACAAAATTATTGCCTTTTACGACTTCTTGTTTCAAATTCAAATGTACAAACAGCTCGCAGAGCAAAAAGTCCAGCGTGAATGAAACTGTAATGATGCAGTTAGTATTTCAGGTCATCCCAAACATAAGGTAATTACTACTGTAACGAGTACTGCTGATTCAGTTAAAAGATAAGTTAAGCAAACATAAACAGCTAAAAATTTCGCCCAAAATTTCTATTCTCATTTTTAAACTATATTGATCGGCATGTATTTTTAACANAGTTAAACAAACATAAACAGCTAAAAATTTCGCCCAAAATTTCTATTCTCATTTTTAAACTATATTGATCGGCATGTATTTTTAACAAAGAGATCTCTCTCGCGTCAACCCAGTACAACTGATTTGTTGACTTTTTTGCAATGGAACAAGAAAGAGATGAGCTTTTACTACACTGGTTTCATTCATGTTACCTAACCATTTCGTGACCTGGTACAAGAGCTCCCTATAGGTATTTAGTGGCGATTTGCGATCATGATCGTGATGATAATTATCGGAAGTACTTGGCATGTCACCACAATACTAAATATTTACCTACCATTCATGGAGTATGAAGCCAGGCTTTTGCGTAATATTATGACTAAATCAGTGACGGCGTTACTAAGATATACACATTTAAACTGAATATAAAAGCGCATTGTAACAACATGATTTACCTGTATTCCCTCACCTCAAATCTATTCATCCTGTCGTGTCGTGTCATTCAATCCCTGTGTAATCCCTGTCATGTTTTTCCCATTTTCTCTTGTGTGACAAAAGAATCGGTTTCAGTTGGAACAGTAGTGGTGGTAATAATAACATTGGGTTTATGTATAGTATAACTAGTTAGTGCGATGATAGCCGAAATGTACACTGCACACTTTAATGTTGAAAAAGGAAATACGAGAAAATGCAAATGGCAGAATTTATCATTCATTCATTCATTCCTCTGATTTTTTACTGTGCAGTGCATTGATTGCGTTGATAAATACGTATTTCGGCTTTGTTGCCGCGGTAATCGTTGTAATGGTCTCTGTGAATCATCGCATCTAAAAACATGGACTCATTATTGCGCTTTTCGCGATGTCATCATCATTAACGTAGTCGTCATGGCTCATTCAAACTAAAGCTGAAATTGTTTAGAAACCAACATCAAGTAGTAGATGTATATATGATATCGTCAGCAGATATTAGTATTAAATGATTGATATTTTTTAAACTTGGTATGTTCAGCACTTCGGTGGTGGAAGGTTGATTGTGTTTTGCATACCATCTATAAATAAATAGTGTTTTAGAATTTGTACGTAAACAACTTCTAGATGCGCTTGTCATGTATCGCTAATATGAAAACTTGGTACTGTTGTTGACTCTGTACATATGACGTACGTATTTTGTTATTTTGTTCAAAATTGTGACTAATATCGCCACAAGGAATACTTGGCTCTTGTTCGTCTGTGAAAATTCAAAATGTTCAATGTTCAATTACGTATCGATGTATTGCATACGTAATAAAAAAGGCAACTCGACTACCTTCTCACAACATTATCTGCAGCTTTGGTGTTGTGGTGGTGCTGCGTCGTCTCTTGATTAAAGCTGTCATCAGAATAAATAAAATAATAAAAATGTTCTGAAAATGAGGTAAGACGTAGTTTGGTAGAAGGAGGAACACAGCATCTTGTTTGCTTATAGCTTATCTGGTATGACGATGATGTGTCTTTTTTAGTTGGAACTGTTTGGAAGCGAAAGAGAAAAGCTAGAGCGCCTTACGTAACAAGTTAGCTTATTTAAATCGTGACCAGTAAAAACGTGAACATGTTAAAAAAATGTTTTTGCTTCTGTAGCCAATAGTTCTACTACTTCTACTTGCCTAGCATAGGGCAGTATTTTTTCATAGTAGGCAACCAGATTGAAAATTTCAACTTGTCTGGTTCTATCTATCTTTCTCACTCTCCCGGTTTCTCAACGAACGACGATCGTTGCCATGTGGAAGAAGATAATGATGTTATTAAGAAATGCCACCGGCTATCATCAATATTCTCATCGAAAAACTTTCCAAGTATTTCGAGCGGATTTTTCTAGTACCGTACTGCCAAGAGCGGTAGGTTATCCCTTATCCCATATGATTGATTCATATAAAAAATAACAATTTATTCTGACAACAAAAATGTGTTTCATCACTCATCGATGTATTTGCAATATGCTCTTTAATTAAATGCCTAATAATCCAATACTGTGAAAGGTTATTCGTTGTAAGTACGTGGAATTCTTCGCTGTACGCTGACTTCCCACTTGTTTGAAACTATTAAAAAGCACCCCCTGAAAATCAAGATTGAAGACATCCTTTAGTCAGTAGAAAAAGAATTTCACGCATGTGTTTACTTCATACTCTGTAGAAAACTGCTACAAGTGTGGAGTTATTGCTGTGGTGGTGGTGGTGTGGTAGGCGTCGTCAGCAAATGATTTAAATACTTTTTGTGTATGGCAAGACAAACTTACTCCTTCGTAGAAATCGTCTACGGAAACGTGAGCAGTTTGTTGGGAAACTTGTCACTTTCCAAAAATTATTTTACGTCAAGAGTTTTATTTTTTGTGTGTCAAAAGCGCACAAAAACCAAAACATTAAATATGATGATGGTATGAAGGTAAGTACGCCTAACAAAAGAAAAGGCTCACTCGCCAAATCTTTTCAAAGAAATGTAATGTTCCATTTATGAAAGAGACACGCTTGTGTGCCAAATCAATTTTATAAGCGGATTTCTTTTTTTATTGATTTTTTGGTGAACCGCAATTTTGTAATTGTAACCAGCTGACCTACACGTAACACCGCATCGAGAAGCATTCTTTTTTGTTACCATTAATTGGAAAAGAATCTTGTGTGCTTGATTAAGTAGTAAGGTATAAAAAA
>JAHZNB010001803.1:0-12649 GCA_027744295.1 Callyntrura guangdongensis
TACATTTCATCTTACCGTTTGCTTGAAAACTCGTGACGAGATAAACTTTAGTAAAAATGAGTCACAACATTTTGTACAACTCTCGTATGTCTTACAATCGTTCGTTCGTCGTAATATGTCTCGCAATTTTTGTCGTTGAAGTTTATTATCCAGACTCACTTTTCTAGACATAGAATAAGGAATGCTTTAAGTTTAAAGACTATTGAGAAGTCACGTATATACATGATACTGTAGTAATACAACACAATGCATTCATTTTGCAATCAATATTCTAAACAAATATCTAAAAACCTTTTTTCACTTTTCTGCAACGGCTGTGACCTTTGAAAGTTTTGAAAATGTCGAAGTATTATACCAGTCGATATAGCCATGCTAATACGTGAATGAATATTACAAGAGGGTACTCTGGGACCATTTTTTCTACTCCTCTTGAAACAAGCTGTTATCGGACAGATTTTTAAATCAAAAGATTGTTTTCCAAGTGCAGGGAAAACTGTGTCAAAACTGGTGATGTTGCTACATACAAAACAGCCGCCCGATAATGATACAGAACCCAGTTGCTCTTCTTTCTAAAAAAAAGTAGCCTAAAAAGGTTCCAGTGAAAGATGATGAATGAGCATGATGTGCGGTTTAAGCACGCAAGCCATCATCCACTAAACCTCCATTTTTTATCATTCTTATTCTATATAAGCACTGATACTGCCAAGCTCTCACTCACTTCGAATTACATCTTCAATCTTGCCAGTATGTTTTATGGATGCCTTCCTTTAATGTTTTGCCGTATAGTGATTGTTAAACACCATGTTTCTGGATCATTCCTCACCCGTGCACCAAGTTTTTAAAATGTAGTTTTAGGGAACACAAATAATAAGGCAAGTGTCCGGGTATGGTGCATTCGTGATAAGTAAAATAAAGTTGAGGCAGCTGGAACTTGGAACACACTCACACGCCGAGCCACCTCACATCTACTCTCTCTCTCTTTCCCACACACATGCACACACAAAGTGAAAAACGAGAGAGAACATCAAACACTCATTCGGCTACATATATTTTTAAACATGCTATGCTCCTTTGTGTGAATAATTATAGTAGCTACAAACTAACACATTTCAAATAGGATTTTACCGAATATATATAGACCTCATATATGATGATGCTACTGCAACCGACCATAATACAATAATATCGTCATCTTTCATCTTCTCATCAACGGACATAGTAGTTTAGTAGAAGACAAAAATTATTTTTCAGAGTTTCGTATATTTGAATTCAAACCTGTAACACAGAAAGAGAGTGAGACAATTCGGCCACCGTCCAGGAGACACTGAGCTGTGTACACGAATGGGAGCATGTGGTATGTGGCACGTTTTTATTCATTACGGCTTTAACCTACTTCCGCTTAAGAAGCAACACACTAGTAGTTATACTCTGCTAAAGAAAGTTCCTCTCGTAAAAAATGTGCCATTTAAGAAAGAGTGAGCTAAGGCTGGTGAAATTACATGTAATGTTAAAAAATTTCAAGCTGTTCCCAGAGAAAGCGTAAACACAAACAGTGAGAAAATTTTGCTTGTCAGTTTTTCTGTTATCCCAACATTAAAACACATCTACAATTTTATTATTTCTTCTTTGTTGCTAAAGTTTGGACAGAGGTGTTACTGGGGATTTAGAAATGGTCTATTTTCAAAACACGGACGCTATATTGTAGGGATGCATTTGCTAAGTACTTTTTGACAACTTACCTATATTATTTAATCTCTTCAGGTACTTGTATACAGTCAGTGTCTCTTTATTTTATTACGAACGGGAGGTGCTTACAAAGTACATATAAAGGGAATATTAATAGGGATGCTGTACGTAACTTGATGTGGACAGGAATACCACCTTGAAAAATGTCTTATTACATAAATGGAAAAATGAACGTTGTTGGCAGGAAGCAGCAGAAAAATGGTAACGGGGTTGTTATGTGTGTTTCTACGTAGCACCGGATCCCCAGAGACCTTGTCTAATGTGAGTGTTTTTTCGTTGATGACCTACTCCTCTGTTATACAATACCACCACAAAAGCAGTCAGCGCTTTTTTGAAAGCAACACGAATCGTATTTACACAATAATAAAGGAGAAAAAGTGACTTACAGGATGAAAAAGCAAAACTCTTCAGTTCTTTTGAGATAGAGAGGATTGAATGAATGAGCTATATTTTAAGCTTATGTGAAAGCTCTTTTGCAGAACAATTGTTGTGCTCTTATTACAATTTACAATTTGCTTTTATACAAGTTTCCAGGATAAAGTTCAAGTAGGAGGACAATGCAATGTGAAAGTCGGACTTTGTGTGTTCACAAGTTCTGAAGTGGTACATTAATACAAAAAAACCGTTCACTGCATGTAAATTGTATGCTCATTTAATGTACTGTGTAAATGGTCACTGGATGCAGTTTTTTTTACTTTGCCTTCTCGAAACTGAGAATGGAGAAAGCTGCCCATGGAATACACCCATTTTCATCCGCATATACCACAAAAAAGAAAGATTTAAAAAAACTTTTTTCTCTCCTTCTCTGAGAAATCCCTAAACATACATAAAATATACAAGAGAATAAAAATAATGAATGAATCCAAAAACCATTTTGGCTATGTTTTAAAAGGAGAAAACGATTTGGGATGCAAAGGGGAAGAGAGACATATAAAGTGACTGATTCTATCAGTGAATGATGATGGTCCTTTCCCACATTAGATTTAAAAGAAAATACCATTCGCCAGAGTACCATTTTTCTCCGTCAGTTTTGCAAAAGAAAAACTGGTTTATTTTAAACCACTATCTGTAATAATGGAGTTGGTGACGTGAACCGCCAAGAAAAGAAACACCGTCATTTGTATAGCCTTCGTGAAATCCAAATCCAAGTATAAATATTCTTTAAAGCTCTCTCTGCAGTAAAATGCCCCTGTGAATGTGGATGTTTTCGCGTAAAAATCTGCAGAGTTGCAAAATGAAAACGAATGCATTCACAAAAGGCTTTTAAGTAGTTGCTTCCGGTTTACGTTTAGGTACCGAAAAAAAGTATTTTGGGTTTAGTATTTACCATAAATCTTGTTCCTTCGCGTTGGTGGTGTAAAAATGGAGCATTAATTACCTAAATGGAGAAACAATATATTATGCTACCTACCATCATCAGAGTGACTTTCGGAAACGTATCCCAGTTCCATTGTGAATATGCCCCAGATTATGATTCAATGTACAAAAAAACAAAAGTACAACCCGGAAAGTCAGAAACAGATTTTGTTGTCATTTCTAACAAAAAAAGTGACTGCCACTTACTGTGCCGCTTGTTACCGCACCAGTGAGTTTACTTGACATACAGATATTGCATTCCGGTTAATTTTTGTGTCATAAACACAAATCGATTTCTCGTTTCTGTCATGACCTTACAGTTTTTTTAATTTCAATTCTTTGCTATTGATATGAGTACTATTAATCTTGCCGAAGAAAATAGGAACATTAAGAAAAAGCCCCATTAAACAACAACGTACTCTCTGGGGGAAAACAAATTCGCATCTGTTTGTTGTTTAATATACCACTAACTTTTTGTGTCTACTTAAAAAACGTCGTCCCGGGTGTGCTGACATATAGATGTATAACATGTACTTTTCATGTATGCTGAGTGAGTTGGTTATGATATCATTACATACTTGAGTACTTAATGTACAACGACACTGGTAGTTTTGCTTGAAAGGTTTCAATTTCAAACTTTGACTCTTCAATTGGCCGTGGCATGTTTTTTCCCTCGTCAACACGATGCAGCCAGACAAAACGAAACGAACAGAAAAGTGGTAGTGATGCGTGGGGTTGTAGCTTTTTGGAGAAAAGGGAAAGAAGATCGGCTGGCAATCCAGTCCTTACGATAACCACTGATTTCTTTTGACTATTGGGAACAATAACTTTTGACTCCCCTACTTCTGCTGGTACTACTAATACAACACCCAACTCCTCCACAAAAAAAACGAACAGCAATGTACCTACTCAACTATACCAATATACCCACAATATATACTGATATGATATATCCCACAGCTTGTCGTAAGAACTTCTAAAAAATACCATCTGTCAGCGTCAGCACTCACGTTGAATTGTTGAATAGAAGATATGTGTATGAATGGGAAAATCGAGAGAAGTGGGCCAATTCTGGGATACTTTTAGAGGTCGAATTGAAATCACGATTATATCTTCCCTCAACTTATCATCACAGAGACGCTCTAGCATATTATTGAGCCTGGCGTCACTTTAGCCTTATATCCATGTAAGCTATATATGTAGATATATCATTACACATATCTTGGTACTCGTTCTGCTGCTCTTCATTTGTAGTATTACACTATTCGCCAGGTTTTTTTCTTCTTCCCATCCTCTCCACCAGGAATGCGGGCAACTTTGAATGGAGCAGCAGCCCTCAGTGCTTTTTCTTCCTGTAACAAAGGGTAATGTAGATGAAAAGATAAGTAAATGCAGGAAAAATGAACAGAGAACAAGAGGGCTCGTCTTACTCTAATTCATCTTTCCATCTGATTCTTTTGTGAATTCACATTCCATATGTTAGTTTTGGTATTTTTCTCGTGCATCTCGACGACTGCCATATTAAAATTTTGTAAAAAAAACCACATTTATTCATCGTCACATTAGATATTATGTGCATAGTGAAAAGCACCAATGCCAAAATCATTTTGCGGATTCACATTTTTTATAAGAATTCAACGTTATCATGATGATTTAACTTCATTTGTTATGATTTAACAGGGCTGTAGATCAAATCTAGACTTGAAAGTGTTTTATATTAGGTGGTACACGGTATATAAGGTAAAAGCGTAACACACCGTACTGAATTTGCACCACATAAGAAAATCCGTTAGGTACACGATATGCAAAGCTTTCGCTTATTCTTCTCATTTTCATATATCATGAAATGGGAACAGGAAGGAACTGCAGCATTTTTCCTCATCATCATCATAGTCTTCGTGCCATTTTCCATTTTATTATTTTTAAGCTTAAAGTAAACTTTATAACTTCTCCACTAGTAATGTGTTATGTACATTTTGGTTAGCGCGAAACTGTTGAACGGAATGTAGAGTAGGTGTAGGTGTGTGTCAAAACATACACGAAGGGTAAATGCAAAAAAGCGGTGAGATCTCTATAATGTGTCCCTGTCTGTATTCTATTGTATGTATTATCGCCCCCAGAGAAAAAAAAAGAATACCGACTGTGGTGGTGGCTTTCACCATTTTGATTTATTTCTCATTCCTTGTACTGTCTCTTACTACTCTATCCCCAAGCGACGTTTTTACAGTATTATGAATAAAATTAACTCGATTCCATCTAACACACGACAGACTCACACACCAACACAAAGAGAGAAAGTGCTACTTTCTCCTTTTACTACATTTGCTCATATCGGGAAGCTTTCTTTCTTTCTTCCGTTGCTCGTTCCAATAATATTCGACTAGTTAAGCAAGCTGTGTGGCTGTGTGTGTAATATTAAACTAGGGTATAAATGGTTTTTACACAGAACAGCGAGGAGCTGTTACAAAACTACGCGCGTATACATATATCATTACAGCAACAACAGTTCAGAGCAGTTTACTTTACTGATTTCCTTAAAACGTCTTTCATGCAAACACATTGTACTCTTGAAATTAAGTGAACGGAGATATAAGCACATTGGCGAACGGTCTGGTTTGGTAGCAAAGGAGGACAGATCCGAGAAAAAACTATTAAAATTTGTTGGCACATCGGAAAATACATATATTTTATTCACACAATAGCATGATTGTCTCTTTAGAAGGAGTAGGGGTACTCTTTTCGACAAAAAGTAATTCTTATCCGTAAGAAGTTCAGATACAGACACGCGGATGCTGACAAAATATTAAACAGACTTTTCAGACTAATTTCTCCTCATGTAAATTTCAAGATCCTGCACAGGCATAAGTCACACAAGATTAATTTCTCGAGGAAAGTATGCATATACGCGGGCAAACACGTAAATAATGGAATTTTTAGTTCGCCCCATGCCCGACACTACAGGCGGAAGGATGCCAAAAGAAATTGAATGTATTTATTACTCACATAATAATTTAAGATTTTCGTGCAGAGTAATTGTTCTTTTTGCTCCTCATTGCCGGTACTAAAAAGTTCCCTTTTCTCGGAAGAGACTCACAGAGAAATTGTTTGCGTGTATATAGTTCATTTTGTAAAGTCTTTAGCGTGACTCCTGCATTTATTTAACCAAAAAGTCGTCTGTGATTTTCGAGTACAGCGCCATCGACTATAGCACAGCAAAAGTGACTTGTTAACACGACCATTGCAATATAATATGGCAATTTGCTCAAGAAATTTCGTATAGCACTTCCTGTTTCATTGCAAAGTTGGTGGGGTCTGTACATATTTGCATATGCATACGTAGTTGTATATTTGCATACTCCCAAATTATCCGGTTTGTTCTTGTAGCAAATAACAAATAAAAATAAAATAGTGGTTCCTCTTTAATCATTTCAAGCAATGATGCTTACTACGCTATAAACAAGCTCATAACTATTCTCATGTTTGCTTTGCTGATAGCAATTTCCATAACCAAACAAGAATTTTTTATATAGATATAACCACACATAAGAGATATTTTCAAAGTTGTGTGCACACATTCTGTATTGGTATTTACTGTTATATTACTTCCCTTTTCCTTTCGATACAAATGATAGCAATCATTCGTTGGAATGGAGGAAATCCAAACTTGAAAAA
Organism: Callyntrura guangdongensis; assembly: GCA_027744295.1. Taxonomy (NCBI): domain Eukaryota; kingdom Metazoa; phylum Arthropoda; class Collembola; order Entomobryomorpha; family Paronellidae; genus Callyntrura; species Callyntrura guangdongensis. The sequence continues at coordinate 6,775 of JAHZNB010001803.1, forward strand.
CTTTTCCCTAAAGTTTTTATTTTTAATAAAAATATGAAAGCACTTTTTTACACTTTCGAAATGACAAACAGGGATTGTGTGCGCTTACCGGTTTCCACGCACGGTGTTGCTACTGCTGTGTGTATATTATAGAAATGTTTGTTAATCTAGTTGTAGAGCCCCAACACAACCACTCAAATATGATTCAACTTTTTCTCTCACAGGAAGCATCAATTTACACAAAATTATTCCATAAGAGATCATCCATGTTTTTGTTTTCTTTTTCTGTCCGTGTGTGTGTGAAGTTGTTCACTGCTAGAGTATTTCTGAATATGAAAGTATCTACTTAACTTTGTAGCCGCAAGTTGATCACAATCCATTATTTCTTATTGCTAGTGTGGAACAAAAAACACAAATAAAATATGGTATCGTCACTATAGTACTTGAGGCGTTTCAAAACTCGCTGGTGTTTTTTTCTGAGAAATAACTTTCAAATACATGAATACCAAACGTTACTAGGGGAACTTATGTATAGGCTTACTCTTTGGTAATTTTCGGTTACCAACAACTCTTGCGATATACATCTTCATGTTCGCTCCAGAGAGACCGAGAGACGTATAAGTTACAAATACGAGTTCCAAGAACGATATCTTACTTTTCCTCTGTCACATAATAATCTACTTTCAAATGGTAGGAAAGTGTGAGTCATGTACATTGCACAGTTCAAGCAACACCGCGGCGATTCCAGAGTTGGTGCGGTGAGGTACATAAGTTTTCCGAAGGGAGCAAGACTAATTTATTGTGAACAAGGCAGCAACATATATAAGGATAACAGCTATAAAAATCAAAAAGTCACCGAAAAAAAACTGATACTACTTTACGCAACTTGGCACCTTCATATTTACCACTTTGAGGGAAATCATAGACCAGAGCACGAGAAAAACGGCAGAGAGACCAAGAGAAAAGAAGGGAAACGGGCTAACTGTGATTTCCTTGAATCCAGTGGTGTGTATTACGCGTGTGTACATTCGGAACCCGCTCCTGAAAAGATCTCTTTCTTTTCCCAGGCTATCAAGTAGCTCCTCGTACAAACAAGCTTTCACAAACACGTCCGTCCAGTCTCTAGTGTTATGTATGACAATATAAAAAAGGTTGTTGGCGTTTGATGATTTTAAAAAAGGTTGTTGATGAAACCTATAAAATGAAAGGCAAATATATTTCGTCAACAGCTCGTTCTGTAGGTAGCCGTCATCGATTGAGTAACGTGTCTGGCTAATAATATGTATGTGTGTGATGGGGTTGGACAATATGTAGATATATGCATCTAGGTACGCCACTACGGAACCAAAGCTATAAAGCGGATAGAGAGAGAGAGGGACTTTTCCGAAAAAGAGGAGGAAGGAAATAGAAAAGTGAACAAACATTGAACAAGCCAGGGAACAAAGCAAACAAATCCTAATGCGGCTCTACAGTAACGATAGCCTGACCGAAATTGCTGTCCCTTTCTGCTACTTATATACTTTCTACTTTTTCTCTAACCGACAATAACACCACTGCGACAAGGGAGTCTACTGTTTTTTAGTTTGTTTTGAATCCTCATCAACATCCTTATTGTCACACCATCATCGTCCTATGGCCTTTTTCACAGAAAGGGGTAAAATAGGAAAACGATGGATACAAGACAGCGCCGGACCGTGTTGCAGTATATATCTGACTAGTCAACATTTCATTCTGTTTCTTAACTCGTATTATAGTTTTCTCTTCTCAGGAAATATGTTATGCAATGGTGAATGCGAGATGAGCTGTTGTGAGTGTCCATGCATGTATGTATGTATTTACACGAACGGATTTATACAGGGGGGAAACCAAAAACAAGGATGTGAGAAAAGAAAAAGGAGCAAAACAAGAATGTGAAATACACGCAACGATGTTTGCCGGGCTGCGTGGTACAAAGAAAAGAGAAAGTTTGGTAGTTTAAGTTCAAACTTTAGCAATACATAATGAGGACGGCGAGTGTTTTGTGAGCTGCCGTAAAACCCGTCGGATTTCAACGTAAAGCTTTTGTACATTATTGCCTTCTGGTTCTCTGCCAAATGAAACTAAATGCCTTCACTTCACTGGACATTTATTTACACTGGAGTTGGTTCCTTCACAGATGCCAGGACCGGTTTTGTGTGGTGGGGGTGGGGGTAGGTATAGCACCGCGCTACAGCAGTAGTAGTAACAACAACTGCTGGTTAAGTGTCTACCTAACATGAGACAAAATGGGATAACTGCTACTTACTTTATCATTACGTCGGTAAAGTAGATATTTACATACATGTGTGTGTGTGTATGTGTATTTGGGTGCGCACACACATGCCGACACAAAGTTTCGGCTAAATGAGAGCAACTGAGCAACAAGATGTACTGAAAACTCCTCGGTCTCGGTGGTTGCACAAAATGTAGAGAGAAAAAAACACAGACAAAATATAACTACACTTGACTTGAATGTCCATTCCTAGCGTACTAAACATTAACTTTTAAACTCCGTGCATTATTATATACGTCTGCTGAAAGAAAAAATGTTTTATGCCTTTTAATTTCATAACACCGCCGCGGAGCATCAACATCATGATTTAATGAACTAAATATAGTGAAAATTATAAAACTTAATTTAATCCTATTCAATGAGGGCGGTGCGTACTTTTGCCATATGTAAACGCTAATTCTTCTACATTACTTATGCTTTCATTTGGCTCGCGTTTCTAGTTCAGGGATACTTAATAGCATCAAAAATGTGCGGCAATTGTAGCATAAAACCAGAAAAAATATAGACCATCGTGTTGATGTTGATGAACATTACCCAGTAGTGGATGTAAGCTGTTTTAGAGAAAGTAAAACCGGAAAGTCATTGGCGTGAGTTCTTGCAGCGTCCATCTTGCTTTAATGGGGCGTTTTAAAACCGAACATAAAAAACCAGAGTGCGTACCTATCTCCCTGTAAAAACCTGTTTGCTAATAATAGTAATAACTCGTAATATCACCACCATCATGCATGCTTTTCTGTGTATTTTTTTTTACTGAAGAGAAAAGTTGGTAGTCGCTAACCACCACAGGACGTATCATAAAAAGAATCCTTTGCCTGGCTTCACAGTGTAGTAACCAAACGTAAAAGGGATTTTATGAAGTTTTATATACAGTTGGATAATATAGTCTTCTGTTGGAAAGACAGCGGCCGCGGTGGTGATGTGCGTAGTAAAATATTCTCTGGATCTTGGGAACAACGTGAGGATGTAGTACAAATACTAGTAGCACCGGCAGCGGGATGGAACGTGCTTATTTATTTTTATTTTAGGTATGTAATTACATGATTTAATTAAGACATAGAAAGAGCGTTGATACACTTTACTTTGTACGAGCCCCAGAGGCAGCGATTTATTTCTGTGTTTCGTGAGTTATTTAAGGGATAACGCTGTTCCAGCTGTTATTAATGAGTACATCAAAAGACAGGCTTATACCGTATGTACTCCTCGCTTGCGGCACTCACTACTGCGCCCAACTTGGACTTGGAACTAAATGGCTTAGAGATTGTAAACATTTACTGCTGCTGTACCAAAGAAAGTTCATATTTAATGCACGAAAGTATCATATAACAACAAAAATGAGTCATTTTACGGGAGAAATCATATCACCACACCACACATACAGACAAACAATATACACAGTGCCACTACAAAACCAAAAACTTACTGTTCCCCAGTAAAAGTGATATTAACAATCCGTACATTTTGTGGTGGAACAAGTAGTGTGAAGATGCGATCCTGATAAATGGTATTTAGTTAGAATGAGTAAAACAAAATTGTTTCAGCTGTTCCGCGCACATTCTGGTTTAATGTATTATAGTAGAAGAAAAGGAAGTGCTGTTGGTCGTTCATGTATCATATCCTATAGTTGGTATTACCGTAATACAAGAAGACACTGTTTTTTTTAGAGAAAGCACGTAAACATCATCAAGTCTCATAATTCTTTAGGATAAAGATGAGGAGAGCCATTTCGCCGACATACCAAATACCGAACCACAGACAACCTACGCAACAACAACAGCAACACGCCAGCTGTTTCACGGGAAACTCCGTGTGGCAGATCGCTTTTCCGCTTGCACAAAGAGAAAAAGAAAGGTACATCATTACCTACTTAAAATAGGCGAATTTGGATGCTGGGCCATTATCCTCGGAGCTACACTTTCTTCAAGATCCCATCAATCAAAAACAAGATACATTACGACGACCCGTGCTCCAGCCAAGTGTGCCCGTTTGCTAGCCTGAGACATTTAGAGTGTACGATGGTGGTGACGCGGTTTGCTGCTGTATTTTGGTTTTTCACCGATAAAAAAACACATGTACTTACCACCACATACTTACATTTTTTCCTCGAAAACGTTTACAGCTTGCACCACGTGTGAAAGATGAGAATTTCTTGTTCAATCTTTATTTTCCAATAACTTCCATTGTTATGGCCCTTCGTTCCAACAACGTAGCACCTAGTAGTACCTTTTGAAATAAAAAAACACATTTACGATATTCAAATTTATGTACGGATAGCGACCAAGGCGTATGTTTATATGCGTTTGTCTGCAGTCCCCTTTGTCGTTTCGATCTCGTTGGGAATATATGTGCTTTTCATGTTGACTGATGCATCGCAGATTGCGAACGAACAGTTTTGCAATTTGTACATTGATTCAGGCAGTGCACGTTGTAAGTATTCAAGCAGTTTTTTTCTGGTGTAACTACTTCAACTGAAGTAGTCAAATGAGTAAGTACATATAAGCAAGTTATTTGCTGGAATTGGTACGCGAGTTGTTGGGAGGAAGAAGGTGAAAAACGGAGACATGACTAAGTCGATAGCTCTGGTGGAGAAATAAAAGTGAAAAAATGGAAGGAGGAAACAAGCTTTCTACCCTTTTGGGCCCTATATTCTCAAGCATTTTTTTCCTGAGCTTATCACATATTTCACATGATACTTTCCCTCTATTGCTTTCCCTACGTTACGACTGTGATGCAACTACTGTTTTTATTCTCCCTCTTTTTTTACTCCAGGATTTACTGGTCTTTACGTTACTCTGTCGGTCTATAGTGGTGTGCTCTGCGTCTTCCGTAAAAGCATGCAAAAAGCAATCAAGCGAGCAACCATTTCCTGAACTTGCACAGTGGAACAGGGACCATTGAATATCACGAAATCGTGCCTATATCCGTGAGTGTTTTGTGTTTCCGAGTTTCCTGCTTACTTTTTTCCCTCTTTCTCAGTTCAGTTAGTACTTTATTCTCGATTTCACATCAAGGGAAACCCTCGCACTTTTCTTTCACCACTATTCAGCAGACGCCACATCACAAACTGCTCCTTATTCAGCTGGATACGCGGCCTTTGACTCGCTTATAATCCGATTCATTTTTGATTCCGCAGTGCTTTGTTGCTGCTCATATTAAACATATCAGACAACTACTGGAGTGAGCTAGACAAAAGTATTGGACTTGCTGAAAGTTATGGGACTGATATTGGAAACTTATCTAGCATGCAACATCTTTTTGGGAAAGATATCTGCGTGTTCACCGAAGGTTTGTGTTCTGCGAAAAGGTAAAGGTCAGATGAGCTTTTATTTATTTTATAGTTCTCACTCCTGCACCGATGTACTTTCCGTCATATACGGGATAACAACTGCATTTGCAGCAACTGACACAACCGGACACAATGGTATTTGTACTTCCCTAAAAATATATGTATAAATGTAACATGTAACACAGTCTGAATATTATAACTGAGCAATATACGTGGTATACAGAAATGTAATCGGTTTCTGATTGAGTTCAGGCTCAAGTACTGCCTAAAGGGATGAACTAATATTCTGTGTGGGTGTTGAT
>JAHZNB010001804.1:0-18268 GCA_027744295.1 Callyntrura guangdongensis
GCGAAAAATACATTATTGGGATCGTATGGAGACGTAATGATGAAGATGGTATAAATGAAGGGGATAAAGTACGAAATTCCGTTGGTCAACTTGAAAAGGAATTCCGTGAAATTTTCCCGTGTCTTGTCCTCAACGTTGACATCAATTTGCTTATAACGCAACATTTCTAACATAAAACATTATGAGAATGACATGCTTATAGTATGTACATACAGAGTTTGAATTGAACACTAATTTTATGTAACTCACCTGCAAACCTTTCTCCAGTGTCCATCAATTCATAAAGTAAGCTAAACAGTTCAACTCGATTTCCAATTGCGATGTATGTGAGGCTACAAAGGATAACCAATAGGAGCAAGTTTACCCAACCAAGTAGATACAAGGGAAGATTGGAATTTGGGTTGATGGTTTCGACATCATCATCGAAAAGTATTAAGTTGATGAAATAAAGGGTAACATAAAAAATCCAAGAGTGCCCAAAATAGCACAGTTCCAAAAGCTGTAGTTATGTAACAGTTCCACGCGGTACGAATTCTCAGTCTTTTTAAAAGTAATCATTGAGCAACCAACCAACTGCATTGCTTTCACACGGTCGAGTATAAGTTTCATCATTTTCTGGGTTATCATGATGATCAATCAATGTATTTGGGCGGACAAAGGATTTTCACTTCAGAGAATTTCTACGCTAGTATCATCTATTCATTAGTGTGTAGCAGATTTCATATTTTATCTAGACTTTCGAGCACGTCAAACTTGGTTCTGAGATGGAATAATATTTTGGTCAATCTACGTTTTGATTGCTGCTCATTTGTCGAATAGGCGTAAATGTGTCGTTTACAATGGCTAGACCACAATGACACCAAGTAAGGTAAACTATTTTTGAACTGAAGGTGAAATTAATGAATTGTGAACAAAAGAGTCCTTATAAGCAAGCAAAAGAATTTTGGTAAACAAGATGTTTTGGTGATTGCAAAGGTAGTAGAACAAAATAATCCAGAAAAGGTTGTTTTTCGATCCTAATATTTGACGTGTCATACTTTTATGCTTTATTATGTGGTTTGTTTTTGTTTTTTACTAAAGTTGTGCTATTTGATCAACTTAGGGAAAGTATTTGTAGTCAATCTGACGCAGTCGTAAAAATATAATTTATACAATAACACATCATGTATATAACCGTCAGTTGTCAGCATTCCAAAACAGTATAAACCAAATACTGGCGGTTTAAAATTTAATCAAAAACATTTCCACTGTCCATTTCCACTGTCTAGACTTAACCTATATTTACTTGAAATATAATTTCTACATAAAAACAAATTGCTCAAATAATCCTAGCACATTCTACAAAATAAGCACGGCTCAATGTCGCCAAAATGCAGTTGCTACATGATGCTTTCCACAATTCCACTCGTAAACAAAATTATGAAACCCCATTCCCCTAATTAGTTCCAGACCGACAAAAATATAAATTAGCAACACAATTATCAATAAATATTTTTATTACAACCGGAATGAATTATAATTTGCTTCTCGTTACTCGAATTTATCCTTTTCATGATACATACATATACTTAATACACACACATTCAAACGATCCGTACACCACCAACTCCCACAAGCAGTACGTGAAGTTCAGGAAATATTTACATACATACACGACTGGGATTAAAAATTGTTGTGACGCTTTGGGACAGGTACTTGACAAATTGACTATTGATGCAGGAAGTTATCAAGATAACATCATAATATACATTAGTGTTGACTACTGAATTTGACAGCATGGTTTTAAACTAACGACAATCTTTAATACGTAATACTTCAAAGAACTAAAACAAGTCTGCAAATGTTAACACCCTCGTTTTTTAAGTAAATTCACAATCCATTTTACTACGTGGTACTGGAAAATATTTTACCATTGTCCTTTTTCTGACATGTATATATACCTACTTTCTACAACTGCTTTTTCCAACTTGCAATATTTTACATTTTTTAAAAATGCAGGTCGGTTATTAAATAGCATGATCGATATTAATTTATTTGATTACATGATACTATGATACTACATCAAGTATGCATAATAGTGCACCAATCGAACATTAAAATTTCAAAAGTGTAATTATTTGTATTTTAATGTATATTTTCCAAGTTATCTCATGCAGATCTGCGTTTATGCGTAATATTTACACATGGTTTACATAATACTTTGTAGATATGCTACTTAGATTACCCAATATTTAAGGAATGACAAACAAAAAAGTACAAGAACGATGTTTCTCAGTTAATTACATAGCTTACAATAATCATAGATGGTTACTCCGTTCCATTATAGTGAATATATACATAATTTACATCATATACCATTTCCCCATACTATTAATGATACACATACAACTTACAAAACATAAAAACTGCAAACCACATAGCCCTAGGTAGTTTCAAATAAACTATTAACGATTAGCCAACTTGCTTATAAATGCACAAATACATGTTTAACATTTAAATACATTTAAAGTATATATATACTTAAATATAATATGATATATATGTATATATACGCAGCAAAGGGAATTTTCGAAGTTCGCTTACTCAAAAAATACGGAAAATTCAAAATTATGTAACGCTAAAACTTTGACTTTTCTCCTTTTCCTGCATTAAATTCACCGGAGAATTTTTACAGTAAACTAACATTTTTCAACACTCATAAATCTCATCGTGGGTGCTGTTTAGTGAGACGCTTCTTTTTTTCTGGTTTTATGTAAATATTTATCAGTAGCCGTATTCTGGCAAATTCTTTCATCTGCTTAATAAACTATCTATTAAGACTCACAATTTGAATCTCTAGATCTTTATGTCGCTTATCATGTTTTAAGCTATGATTTTGTACTCGCACACCAAAGTAAATTACTTGCAATCTTCTCATAGGCTCATAAATCTATTCTTGCTGTCTTATTTATATTTTTCATTTATTTAAGTTAGGCAAGTGCAAAATAGTGTGCAGCATATATAGGTATGTTTACTAGTTAAGTACTATAACATTATTTTTGCGTGAATCTTAGCTGTGATACTCACATAACAGCTACATTACATGTAATGAGTAGATAAGTACAGATAAAACGAGAACCTTCACTAACATAACGGAAACGGTCCATTAGCAGCACCACAAGATAGATAATGCGATGTGAGTTCTAGGACCATAAAATATTTACGATTTACCCGATCCCGATTTACATCATAATGACCTTAATTGTTTCATAAAGCAATAATTACGAGTTAGGTTTCATATTTAGTTAGATTGAGTGAGTTGTGCAGCTAAAAGTACTGTTGACAGTATCTAATATATGCAAGAACTGTACGTGCAGTGTATTACTGTATAGACGCTACATGAAATCCTAAAACAATAAGAGTTTTTCAAAATCTCTTCGGAATTCACTACAGTCAACAGTAAAGGCGTATTTTGCAGAGATGTTATTTAATAGTTTCTTTCCAGAGGAGGGGGTATTCAGATGGCTTTCAGTAAAATAAAGTTTAGCATGTAATAACGAATGTAAATACGATGTCAAGTAGGACCTTATGAATCCCGGAATGTGTATATGTACCTATCCACAGTCTACATGTATAAAAGCTTTAACTAGACAACAACACTGGTTTTCCTTAGCATTTAAAAATGGACTAGTAGCATATCTATACACAGCAAAAATTAATTTTGCAGTGAGTAAGCATTTTTTATGTTTAGGACTTATGATTCTACGGTAAAATGGCCATGCATTTGGCATGGTGCTGGGTGCTATTCACGTTTTATATCATATTATTATGTTGGCAAAAAATTATTTTTTAAATGCATTCCCACGCCACTTCATAAATAGTTGATTTTCTTATCTTAAATGCCTACCTACACTAGACTATCCAGTCATTGAAACATCCTACCCAAATTGAAACATTATACAATACCTAGATAACATTATACACAGAAACGTATTTTCTTATCATTTGTCATTATACCTATTTGAATCTACTCGTGACTCGTAACAGTACTAAATTTACTGGGGAACGCTATTATCATTATTATTTATATATCTAATAATAATCTATTTACATATTTGGCAATCTCCCAATCCCAAACTCCAATATCTACTACAGCCAGCCATGTACAATATTACAATAGTAAAGCGTGGCAAGTTTCATTACTTGCCCCAAGCTGCAATCAATTTCATTCCAAGCCCTACTTTGGAATACTTTTTCATAGCCACGTTATATAACTACAATTTTTTGCACATAGTGTTGCATATCTCTTCAATCCACTTTTGTGTACAAAATCTTTTGAAACGACATTCCTCGGGAAAGGCTTCAATATATGTACAAAAGTCACACACGAGTATCTAAAATTTGTTCATACTTTCTGGACTCGAGCGGTTTTCCGCCATGTGCAATTCTGTACTGTTTAGTGTTTATGTACCTCTACGTCACTACATTCTAAATCTTGAGTGAGACCAAATCCATAATATGATAATTAGTAACTAATATTCAATACCAAACTACGTTGTTGGCTGCAAGTTGCAAATAATTGCACCACAACAGTTTTACATACATGATGACGTAATATTCGAGTGGTGATTATGAGCCCCTTCATTGTTTGCGCCTCCTAGCAAAGCTCGCTCCGCTTCATCACCCTCCCCGACATATTCTCCAGCCTCAACGATGGCTGATCCAGCTTTACTAATGTGTCCTGGACTGTGTTGTTGTGTCCTTATCACTTCAAACTTGTCCGATTCTTCAACAGATGAAAGAAGCCTTTGTTTCTGACTCATTTTTCTAGCCGTCATCTCGAATTCGCCTGCTCCCTTGTTATTTCCAGGTCCAATGCCTCTTCCTACAGCAATACCATTTCCATTTATGCTCGCTGAGCGACTTCTGTTGGCATTGTTATTCCCCAATGGAGGAAGTAGCTGTTGACTATTTTGCCGGGATCTGTTGACACCCATGGCCTTGTTCATGGTAGATGCTCGGGAAAACTGGGTTGTTCCGTTTGTGATTATTCGGTCTGCATACATGTGATCCGTATGGCTCATATAGCCACTGGGAGCTGCACGAGTGAAATGGTTGTGGTGATGGTGATGACGGGACCGACGATCATCTCGACAGCAACAACAAAGGAGATGACGATTGAAATGCTGGAATGATCAAAAGAAAGAAGAAATAAAAGAACCGCACTCGCATTAATATATATTGAGTTTTACACCGAGGTGTGCGATGTGACATCCATATCTATCGCATTTCTACTCTACTGTTGCAATTTAAAAGTTTACGCTTCCATAATAATCACTGGTTCTGGTTAAAGGAAGTTTTGCAAATACAAATGCACATACTAGTAAATTATTCGCACATTTTCATTCAAGTATTTTATTTACGGAAAAGAACTGAGGAACAATGAAACTGGTAAAATGCACCGGGTATTTTATATCGGACGTGTAGAAATTCCGGGTTCGTTGAGTGTCTGAGAAAAGGAAACTGTCGCTTTATTAACGTGATAAATAACGGAAGAGAATACTATGATAAAGGTGTTCTTTCCGTTTACTGCTCATGAAACCGTGTACAATAAATGAATCCGTGGAGAGAAACCGTTCGCTTGTCATTTCCTGGTGGTTGTCTTGTCACACATCGCTTCCTTTTTGTTTAATGTCCATAGACTCTCTATTTCTGTCGTTGCCGAAATAACAATCCCGTATCTGTGTAATGTTAGAGCACTGGTCGGTCACATTGAAAATCTCATTTCCTGCTTTCCGCTGCATTTTTTTCGTTTATAATCCAGTATAACAGCAAAATGGTATAGTGTAAAGGGCATCGTTTATGAAAACGTATATAAAGGCCAACTCCAATGTGATAAATATTTAAACATTTCGTATAAACCAAAAGCAAATTTCCTGCATTTTTGCCATTATCACTAGATTTTTCTGACGCAGAACGACTGCAAAATATGATACGTTATCATAATGGTGACAAAACTATGACTAATATATTATATATTCATGGTAGAACTGGACACAGATATTGTCGACTTGCTTTTAAAAAGTTTCAACGTTCTCTAGAGAATACTAGCTGTCTCATTTCAACTTACGTACACATACGTACGTACGCTGCTAAATTAGCTCACACCGGCAGCTATTAAATACATGGCCTGAAAGCAATGAACATGAAGTTTATCCGGTATTCCTCTCCAAAAAACTAGTACAAAACGGAGTTGAAAGATATAAAAGTCAGTCAAAGCTAGTTACGAATCGTTTTGTGATATAAAAATTCAATGCCAGTGTCAAATCAAAACTCGACACCATCAAGTAGCCCCAAAGGCTAGTTTCCTCGCTAGCACAATATGTAGACTCTTCATTTCTGTTCGCCTGAAATTCAGTGTGGCATAAAATTACCTGCTTTGATATCACGCGAGAACGGTTTCGACTTTATTTGCATTAATTGGATACTTTACTTCAAATTGTTGTGTTAATTTTTTGAACTTCAACCTGAATTCATTACCTTGCGAAAAGTTCCGCTGACGCAGTACAGTGTAATTGGATTGATGCAGGAGTTGATAAAGGACAGGCAAAATCCGACCATCCGAACACAGTGCCAGAAGAGATTGTAATGTTTCTCGGCGTTTGGGTAATAGTAGAACCAGATGAGAAATACGTGAGATGGGAAAAAGCAGAGTGCAAAGATTACCACAAACGAGAGTACCATTTTTGCCACCTGTCACAAGAAATATAAATTGAATATTAAAATAGTTTTCTACAAACACATACCATCGACCTTATACAAAATCGATTCTGAATTATTAACATAAAAATTGATCCAACGGTACGCGGAATGAGTTGGTGTGCCGTACCGTGTACTGCTCTGTTGTACGGATACCCAAAGGGTAAAATACGCTTACTTTAGAATGCATGTTTTTATCATAGTCAAGGATTATTTTTAGTTGGCGGTTACATCAAGGCTTGTCAATATACCAGCAATACTGCTGAAAAAGTAAAAATGAACCAAAGGCATCCATATTTTCGTATTCCAAGTCGCCCCAACCAAAGAGTTCCCATTGTGAATATACCCACTTCCAGAGAAGCTGTCTTTCCTTTCCTAGTCAGTAATTGAACGCAACGCAGCATCCTTTTGTAACAAGTTACAGCTTGTATACACAGAGAAAGTTTTCCCAATCCAATGACGTTTAACTATCATTTGTAAAACAGCGTAAAACCGTTTCTTCCCAATTCCTATGCGCTTTCAAGATTGCTACTCTAATGCAAGTTTGCCCTTGTAATTAGATGTAAAATTTTCTTCATAAATTACGTAGCTTACAAATTTTGCTTCCGGAAAAATGACTCGATCAGAAAAGTTAGGAAACAAAGAATTAAAGTTCAAAGTCTGTCAGCTTGTGAGATTAGTAATTCAAGTTCACACAACAAAAGAGGAATGTGGAATTCAAAGAATATACGTGTTTCAGGATAAGTGTAGAGCAAGTTGCACAAAATAGCTTATTACAGGGCACTGTCAAAATCAGTTGAAAGTGAATAAAAAAGGCTAAAAGAATCCTTGACCTCGATGTATTATTTGGTAGAGTAAGCACACTAGCCGACAGGAAACTAGTCTGAATTTTGCGGAAAGTATTCAGTTCCTCTATACCTTTTTTCTCGACTGAATTTGCTTCAATTGTCCTTGTGCTTCACCAGGCATGTTTCTTGTGGATTGAAGCAAATGATGAGCCATGATGATGTAGAATGTGGCAATAAAGCAGAGCGGAATGGCATAGTAAACCAGGAATTTAAACATAACGACCACCTATAAATACAATTGGTAAAACAACGTTTCTTATAAGTTTAGTAACAATAGCGCATAAACTTATTATTAGATACATATGTGCACTGTTCAAATTCAGTTTGCCCTTTCTATTGTGGTAATGTTGGGAATTTCAAAACATCAGTTTTCTTTGAAACGTAAAAACGTTTATTTACATATTATGCAGTTCATGTCTTCCAAGTCTAGAACAAAAAATCGATGTCCTTCAAAAAAGAACAGACGTACAATTTTTGTCTGCTAAATGCAAAATGCAAATAATTCAGCTTTTATGCGATACTTGGAAAGAAATCTACCTAACTTGTTTAACTTTGGATTTAGTTGGTGAAAGTCATTCACAAACACAAAACCGTCTCAAATACTAGTACATTTTGTTCAACCTCATAAAATCTGACATTTTGACTCTATTGACTCACAACGCTTTGTATCCCATCTAACTTTTAAAGAGATAATTTTGATTTTTTACTATCAACCATTATAGTAATGTATTTGACTTTATTTACTGTTTAGAAAACAACACTTATGGTTCTATAATATGCAATATGAAATGACTTGTCAAATATACAATGTACTCAGAAGAAAATTGCTTTCCAAATCGTATCAATGACCAAATGATTGAACCAAACCAATTTCTAAAATATGCTATAATTTTTTCACCGCTACATCTCCTTGTATAATTCTGATACATTAGTACGATAAATAGTTTTAAAAATCATTGAAATGCATAATTTGGCATTATGGACCCAAAATACGTAACAGTTCTTGATTGATACACAGAAAGAATATATAGAGAAGCTAGAAAAAAGGCATTCTTTTTGTTTAAATACCATTAAAATTCAATGCCAGTGTCAAATTAAAGGATATACTAAACTATACATTTTATTTAAGTACTACCGATAATACCAATTCCAAAGTACAAAAAGAAGAAACGAAGATATTTTCCTCTCTCTTCTTTGTGTACTCTGAGAAAATTATAATCAATCGATCGTTATATTTCCCAAAAATTCATCTTTATATATTGCATTATAAACCAGCCCCTTATGAGGATTGAATAAGAGCCCAAACGTCGGAATTTTTAATAAATTTTATGCAATCGTTAGTAGCACCCAACAGCTTTATCAAAAGCATTCCGAGTATTTGTCAGTAATCGCTTATGGTATAAAATATACCATATAAATATCAGCTATTTATATATGTAGGTATAGTTTAAATTTATGCAACTGCAAAAATACCCCCACTCTCTTATCGAAAATTAGAATTAGATAGCTTCTAAATGAAAATTATAAAGTACTAACCTTGGGGTATGCGTAAGCATCGAGGTCCTTTGGAAATCTGCAAGTATCCGGGATGAGGAAATTTAATTTTAGTTACATTTATGTGTAATTACAAGAAAGAGAGCATAGTCAGAAATTTTGAGATACTCTATTTTGTCTGTTGAAAGTCGGTCTAAAACTACATATTACATACATACTTGACTGAGTACTAATCCCAAAAAGGAAAAGTAATTATTATACTTGATTAAGGACTGAAGAGGAATAGAGGTAATAATGAACATGTTGTCTTCTTTCACGATTTACATAACATAACTGTACAACTTACGGATAACAAACATCAAATGTGTGATTTGTGTTCTCAACCTCGACCGTCCAAACAAACGAGAAAATTAGCGATGGTAGAGCAAACACAATGGAAACTAACCAGATACCTGGAACAAAAAGAAAGACAACGAGTTTAGAAAGTTTCTGCCACAACCGCTACAACTTCTTAAACAAACATTAACTAAATACCTAATCTATTAGTAAATAGACTTCAAAGGCAACTGTGGCTATTATATTATACTAGCCTTATTAGATGGTACAGGTTTATAGAAAAGTTCTCACACTTTTTATAAACATATTACGCCTTTAAGAAAAGATAAGCAACTGTAATTGACAAACGTGCACGTTTCTGCTAGCATTTCTAACATTTTACTATTACGTCAAAGATGAAATAAGGATACAATTTTTGTCTCACTTACCAACAATTGTGATGCATGTGATTCTAGTTGCCCGTCTACCAGTAAGTTTCCTCATGGGATCAACAATGGCAAAATATCTGTCTGCAGAAAGAGCAGTGAGTGTGAAAACCGAGACTCCAATGGAAAGATCCTTTATAAACTCAGAAAATTTGCATACGACCACTCCATAGGGCCAAGAGTCGACAGTATAGACGGTTGATGTAAAAGGTACACAAAAGAAGATGACCAAGATGTCGCCCACAGCCAAACTACAAATGTACCTGCCGCCAACAGAGGTCCAAATTGACCTAATTAATATGTCATAAAGCAAGCGCTGTGTATAGAGAAGGTGGCAACACATAATACAGGGAATGCGGGTGCATGCATCGGAATGAGGAAACTAGAAAATTAGTTATAAGCTAGTAAATACACTAATAATGAAAGAGGCGCGACAAGATAATATGTACTGTAAAGTTTACAGTGTAAGCCTTAATGTCTGTCAAAGATTTTCATTCAAATAATGAAGTTCATAAAGTTTAAATTTTTCAACGAATACGGGCAAGGGCAAGTAGGTAGAATGGTAGAAACCTTAGACAAAGTTATTACATAGTGTATACACTTTTCGTCAATGGGTAGACATCAACGGAGAACTGTGATATTATATAAGTAACTCGAACTTACTAATTGCTATTCATTTATACTTGCATACTATTTCGTAAAACCATTCCAAAACATAAATATTTTAAATATAGGTAATGTTTTAATATTTTGTGTAGGTAATCAACCAGCATTATTCCCTCAATGTAGATAAAATGCATCTGAACAGACTTTTAAAAAATCCTGTCTACAACTGTAAAAGTAAACACATAAATAGATATTAGCTTTAGAGTTTGTAGCATGTTTAAAATTGAATCAAGCAACTAACAAATGTTATTTTTAGATTTAATACAACTACATCAGATACTTAAGGAAGTAGCAGCAGAATATAACATATGCTATAGTTGTAATTGAATGTACCAATTATGCCACCATCTCGTCATTTTGTTTGTACAATCAACACAGACAAAAAGAAAGGGGTTAAATATGATTTTGGATTAAAATAGCACACTGGAAAATCATGTATAGGGTATAAAAATGCTGATACAGAGGTTTATTCTTTACGATATGGCTTAAATTCTACATATTAATTAAGCATTACAAAGCATAAAGAAGCGGTGTTGCATGTATTCTAGTATTCAATCCTTTCCTAATTCCCATGTACTTATCAAATAAGTCGTTAACACCAGACCTTGATGTTCCCCTATTGGTGCTATACTTTTGAAATAACTAATAGTTATCTGTTTTGAATACGTTATAGTAAATGACATTTTTGATGTAAGCAAACACAAGCCCTATAAATCTATTATCCGTTTTTAGAATCTAAACAGTCGGGAACGATACAAAAATTTCCTCACATGTAGCGAAATTTTATGTGTGGCATAATTTACCTATTAAACTATCTTAATTATCTTATAAAAGTTGCAAAGTGAGACCTTTAGAACTCTGTTAGAATTAATATTTTGTAAAAGCCTTAAGTCCAATTTTTTAACCCAGTTTTTGGTCCCAAAAAGCAAGAAATAAAATTTTTTTGGTAAATAACCGAGGTTCTGGCAACCTTTTGGTTTTTTAACCTGTGAAGCGAAATAACTTTTATTATTTTAGCCTTCTTTTGTAAATAATGTTACAAGCTATTTTCTTTTATTCCGATACACGCTTTATTTCTTCCTTTTTTTAACCAAAAAAATTGGACTATAGCACTTTTAGCACTTAAGTCGTATTTACATCATGTTATGACAGACAATATATACGAGTTATCACATTAAAAAATAAAAATAAATAACCTGACATGACGTAAAACGAGGTTTAAAATTAACTCTTGGCAATGCAGTGTACCTTTTTAAATTGAACGGTAGAAAGGCTTTATTATTCGTAACATACTTAGTGCATATGTCTATGACTATGACCATACCGACGGACAGACAAAACTTTAAAGTGAAAGTGAAGAACCAAGTGAACTACAAAATTCATTAAACGCATGTATAAGATTTAATTTTCTAAAAAGGTTTTCTACCCCTACCGATGTAAAAATGTAGAGAACGCTTTTCAGAGTACCTAGTACATCATTTAAGAGTGATTATGAACACCAGTTAAGTTTCAAAGTAAAACATCAAAAGAACTTCCTAATTTCCCAGCACATCATTACTTTCTTCTTGTTTCCTTTAGTTCTTCGTACTCACCACACAGTAGCAATGTAAAGAGAGACGTTGCACAGATAATGTATAGTATGGCCGCTACACAAAGAACTTGTTAAAAATTTCTCGAGTGGAAAAATTAAAGGCTGAGAGAGCAACTTAGTTTGTCTGTCACTTGTATCGTATCGTATCGTAATTGTCCGTAAATGACACATAAGATAGTGTAAGTAAATTAAATTGTTGGCAGCATTATCAGTTTGTAGAAATTACAAAAATAGTACTTGAGTGCGTATATAGTCAGTCGTTATGATTATTGGGTTTGTTTCCCCTACGATATTTCACAACATAAAATTGCTTAGTTCTGTCAAGTGGTGCACGTTTTATTGGTATTGTGGTACATTAATGTTATACTGCTTCACTTCATATTTCCAGAAATACGTTCAATATTATGAGTGATATACGTATTTTTATAAAATTGGGCTCCGACAAGTTCCACGAGGAGAGTATTTTCTTTTGCTACAACACGAACGTGCTCAAGTGGAGAAATATAGAAAGCTATGCTACACTCATTAATGCGTGAGCTTGTTTTCGCAAGAAATACATTTGTTAAAATAAAATTACAAAAACATACGGGACCAAAGACTCAAGCAACAGTATATACAAGGGTATAGGGCGTAGGAAAAGAGCACATTTTAAGTGTAAAAATAAACCATTTACGATGAGTGTAAATAAACGATAATATAATATGATTAGTTGGGTGAATAAACTATCATGCAATATATAACTGGATAAAAGTGAAGAATGTGGGAATACACAAATAGAGAGCGCTTTCACTTGATTGTCATTGTATGTATCCTTACAACTTTAGGTAGGAATAAATATACTCGAATAAATTAATATTTGAGATAATTCAGTAGTAGTAATAATAATAATGGTGAATAAAACCATCGTCAGACGGTGGTGGTACGGATCCAGACTGATCAGGAAACAAATTAGATGCGTTGCCAGAATAATTCCCTCCTCCACCACCCTCATCGACAAGCCCAATGACACCGTCAAGTGCTCCACTATTAGCACCCAGTAAAAATTGTCCTTCTGCTGAGGAGAGGGATTTTGGATAATTTTCCACAAGATTTGAGCTGTTGAAAGCTGTTACTAGCTCGTCTTGAATTAGAGTCATCATGTGCTCTCGGAACACGGCTGCAGCTGATGACGAAGATGCTAATGGCGTTGTGCGCTGGTGATCCTTATGAGATTCCATCTTGAGTTTGGGGTTCGTGTTCAACTAGGACTACAACAACCACGTACGCATGTAAATCACACGAAGTTGATGATAATGTAAAATAAAACAGCCAAATAGCAGAGTATAGAAAAAATGTCTCCCAGCGTCACAAGTTCAGCCACACACGGCGATGAGTATCAGCGCTTGTTATGCTAATAAGGCTGGTGAAGATTTCGTTTCGGGGTGTACAAAATACGTCTCTCACTGAGCATTTATTAAAACTGTTTGTAAGGCTTTAATAGCCAAGTGAAACTGCAATTATTGCTGGGGTTTTTTCTTTCCCATTTCTAATCAAAATCGTTCTCCCGTTTTTACTGTGTTCTCTCTGGTTTGGTCGCATTCTTTGCAATTGTTCAACCGTGAGTAGTCTCGCCGGAATAATAGGCAGTCCCATGAGTACGTGACTTGGCTGTGGCTGGAGCATAAAATGCCTACATAATGTCTTCCTTATTGGATACTGTCACAGTCATTGTAACACTGTCATGGCTTATACACCTTGTGCAAACTTTCGCCGCTTCTCTCGCTGGAACAGCTCGATGCCCTTTCTTCCGATTAGACGCTCTTGTAGGTTTGTTGGGTTCTGAAAAAGCAAGAATACAATATTATACGGAGAAAGAGAAAATCCTCATAGAATAATAATGTCATTACCTATCTACTATATAATGCACACATTTCCATTCATGATATAAACAAAACTTTTATTTGGATTTGTCTTCATTTCAGGAGAAACCAATCTTTCTTTTCAGAGAATTTCATTTTCCTCGTTTAGTTATCATTGTTCTTGTTAATATACTACAACAAATCATCCAAAAAACAATTTTTCATTTTTCTAGATTTTCATCGTTCATCGCGCTTAGCCCTTGATGTGATAACAGTGATATATTACGATATAGGTTTTCAAGGTATTGTGCAATCTTCTTTCTTTACTTTCCCCGGGAATTTCAGAGTACTATATGGATTACTTAAGTTTTTCTATTAACAGCGTGCCCCGTTGTTATTATTTCGTACATTTCTACTGTACAACATTATCAACGAATTATTACATATCGATAAGTAGTCAAATCATTCATGGTGGGAAACTTTTGTGTGACGGTGTGAGTAACAGCAAACATTGAGATGCTCCTGATGATGGTTTTACCTGCCCCCTAAAACCTCATTCCAAACAAACTTTAGATCCTGCATCGTGCATTTTTTCGAACTCTAAAGGCTTAAAAGTTT
This sequence comes from Callyntrura guangdongensis, assembly GCA_027744295.1. Classification (NCBI taxonomy): domain Eukaryota; kingdom Metazoa; phylum Arthropoda; class Collembola; order Entomobryomorpha; family Paronellidae; genus Callyntrura; species Callyntrura guangdongensis. The sequence continues at coordinate 14,555 of JAHZNB010001804.1, forward strand.
ACATAATCGACAAACTATCTCGCTACTACATACAAAACGTGTCAATTTTTGCAAGATTTTCTTCAACTAAAGTTTGGAAACTGCCCAAATGTAATCAAAAACTGACAATTGTGAGAATTGTTTTTGTTGAGTTGGACTTTGATCACATATTTTTATTTTTTATAAAAAAGATTGGAAAGTTTACGTTAACAGGTTATTCTACAATACATACCAAACTGTCATTGTAAATCACTATGTAGCTGCAGCACCGCAGTTAAATTGGGTCCATTTTTTACTCGGTGACCCGTGGTGAAGTATCGTTATTGAAGTGTCTGATTGAGAATCTCTTATTCTTATTTATAACCTACAACAACTATAACATACATATCTATCTGGTTATGTAAAAGTACGGTATGGTATGACCGCCTAACTGGATAGTAACGGAAGTTGCATGTGTGCATGTGTGTGGTATGTCCATGTGTCCTGAATCCTGAACAATATATAACGAATGAGATGTGATTATCTTTCATCGTAAGACAAACGGGTTCTGTTAATTTCTTTACCTCTAACAAAATACCTCCCAAGAAGTTTATTTTTTCAACTTATCTCCAGTTTTATTTAGAAACCTGAATGAAATATGTTATGTACTTACGTATGTACACTTTTATTCCGACAGCACTAAAACACAACGCCTTGATTTGAAATTTGAAAACACAATAAATAAAGGAACAAATTTTCTCTAAAAAAGTTCTCAAAGTTCAAAGAAAACTCAAGGAATGGAAGGAAGATTGTCACTTTTGTTTTTGTTTGAAAGTTTTGTTTTCATAACGACAACTCGGATAGACCGACGACGGTGGTTTATGGGAGACGGAGAAGGCTTTTTTATGGTCGCTTGATTTTAAGAATTTAGGACACGGAAACAGTGAATATGTGAAAAGTTTTTTTCTCCTTCCAATTCTGAAAACATAGTGTGGGAACACAGCTTCCAACTTGTTTTGCAACATGTAACAAAGAAAATTAGAGAAAAAAAACAGAGGTAAGAAATACTGCCAACTGCTCACAAGGGAGCAACACCAACACACCCTTCCAAATTGATGCCGCTGAGGTCCAGTTAAGTACACAAATACATTAGGGGCTATAATATAGAACGCAAGTCTCACTGCGGTGGTGGTAGTGGTACAACAGTGAAACTTGGTAAGAAACTAAAATGACTGTCGATAACAAACGGTGAAGTGGGGCCTTTTTATCAAACCAAAATCGCGGCAACGAAACACACACACACACACACACACACACGAATGAACAATACGAACAAGTTGTAGGATAACCTGTACACAAAAAATAATTCTCGTCAGTCGTCAAGTCACAACACAACATGGACTCTAAATTTCTCCCTACTAACTCTTCTAAAAATATCTTGTGGAAATCGTAGAAGATAAACTCTTTCAAAGCTACAAATTGCTGCTATTCACCGTCAAACTAAACGGTAGTAAGTAACAAGAAACGTGTCCTCCAAACAATATGCAACCCACGTACTCGTATTCTTGTCGTAGTTTCCTTCCTGTTCATCATCATCCTGCAATCACTGTTACGAGATGTATGTATTTTTGTACCCCCCATGCACAGGAGAATGATGATGATATCCGCACACAAAAGATACCTTTTCATCCCTCATTTCGTTCCGAGAAGGAAAAAGGGCAAAGTAAAGTATTCCTTTCACTACCACTCGAGAAGAGCTGTAGACGTTTAGTATGCATATGTGCATAGTAGGCTTTATTCCTGTGTGTGTGTGTGTGTGTGTGCTGTGTGCAAAGGAAACAAAAATTGAAGCAGCTCAAGTGCTGGATAAAATATAGTTCATCATCCTCAGATTACAACAACGACGAGCTAGAAAATGATGAATACAAAGTTGCATAGTAAACGACTGGAGTAAAAGTAGACTTCTTTCCACTGCGCTTTCCCTTTGATTTTTATGACGATAATATTATGTTTAAACACGGATGGAATATACAAAAAATGGCAAGTGGAGTTACTGGTAACGAACGCACTTTTTCATCACGTCATATGATCATCGTTATTATCATCGTCAATCGTTGGGAGAAGAGCCGTCCCAAGGGCGAATTCCGGCTCTTTTCTTTTTAAAAACAGCCTTTGTAGAATACATACATATACATATACCCAGCTCATAAGAACAGTGCTGGGGTTGTTTGAATTGTTATCATTATGATTGCAACAAAGACTAGACACTGAAGATATAATAATTACGACGTTGAACTGAAAGTTTTTGTCTACTTTCTCCTGTGACTTTCTCTCTTTGAAAGAAAATTCAAAACAATCGAAATAAACAGTCAGCGGAAAGGAACTTGAAAGTGCCTGCGCCTACTATCTATGCATGATTTACAAGTCTTTTCCTCCCCCACCCGTTGCCACAGTTCGACATTCATGTCAAAAGATTTTTACATGTGCACTAAGTGAGACGGACATAAAACTGTTACGATAAAACTATTTCCTTGCATATTTTTTTATCAAACTGTCTTTCGTTAAGTTATATGTACAAGCTTTGTATATAAAATGTAGCATGTAAGCGTTGAAAACGTTTCCATTAAGTCAATTTCCGTAGGCTTTCGAGATATTACATAAGATCTCTCAACATAAACACTGCAGTGCATTGAAGAATGTACCGTGTAGATACCTAAACATAGAAATATTTATCGTAAAAGTATTAATATTAAAGTATAAAACAATGTCTCTGAGCGATGCTGCTTGCATACTTATGTAAGTATGTAATTATGAAGAAGCCATTATTAAAAAATTCTGAATTATTTGTACAATAGATAAAACTGAGCGAAAACTATGTTTTTCACAATTGAAAAAGTACTTAGGCTTGACATTGTTTTGGTTGGATGAATAATACATATACCTAGTTTACGTAAGATAGTAAATAAATTCCACATTAGATACGCTGTTTCTTGGAATGTAACTTTTGATTTACTAAGCATGTATTTTAAAGGAAAAAAAGGTACCACTTAAGAAGGCTAGTAAAAACTTTAATGCTGCAGGAATTTTAAATTTCAATCAAAGGATAGAAAGTACATATGTTATTTAATATCATTTGCTGCAATTACACTATATTCCTAACTTAGGAATCCTAAACGTACAATTGTTGTTATTCTAATATGTCGTACATAACCTCTTTGTCGCTTCAAGCGTACTTTTACACGTAGGTATATAGAATATAACAGGTAAATATTCTCAATTATGGCTGTATTCACCTAGCCTTGGGGTCCCACACTTGGGGAGGTACTTTGGTTTTTATAAAATAGTTTAAAGTTTATTACCCGGATTTTTCTTGGTTTACGTCAACGATTACGGATTATCAGTAATCGTAAGTTTACGTCACAACTATAAGTCGTTATAACGATTCACGAGACAAAACTATTGTTACGCAAAAATTGTACATTTATGAGATCATGCCTATGTTTCAGAGGAGTTCCTGTTCACAGAGAAAGTACATACTACTGGTTCCAATTACAATGAAAATGACGCAAAAATTGTCTACAGAACTGCCAAGCCAACCTTATTAACAACATATGTGTGCCGCACGAGCGATCACAAATCACATACAGCTAACTATATAACCATTGAAACTCACATTTTTCGACAATCTAATCAAATGAAGTACTATAAAAGGAATGGCAGACTCGGTACTTTTAACGAATGGTGTATGTTACCCAT
>JAHZNB010001805.1:0-13321 GCA_027744295.1 Callyntrura guangdongensis
GATTGTCTTGATGTCTGTCTGTGTGTGTCTGTTCGCACGATAACTTTTGAACGCAAACGAATTTTGAAATTCTGTTTTCGGCAATCGATAGATATGCTCAAAAGCTTTTATGAGTTCGAAGATGGGGGTTTGGGGTAGACCCCCTGGGGGTCACAATTTTTTTCAAATGACAACCATAGCTGAAACTTGGAATACGAATACATAATACCCCTTTGACACCCAGGGGGCGTCAAAATTGGGCGGAGTCTACTATTTCAGTAGTTGCAAATTAGCTTTACAAGCTTCTCGTTTTTACTATAAAAATACTCTAGATATTTGTACACAACACTACCATTACAAAAATTTATTATAAGTAAATAACCTTCTCACGAAGTGTCAACGAATTCCTCGCCATCGCCAACTGTAATTAATAGAAAGGATGTTTTTAGGATGCATGGCAAGTGACTATTTAAAGCGCCCCAAATTGGGGTGATGATTATTCAATATGTTTAAAAATGTTTTGAATTTCACAAATAAAATTGTTTATAAAGATCAGAGAGGAAAGCGGATTTAAAATGCAAGCGTGTAGTACATACATAGTACAACAATGACAAAATACTAAATACCGACACCTTATAATAAAAAAATCCGTCGTTTCAGTCCCGACGGGTACAAACCAGTTTCCGGCATCGATTCACACACAAATTCACTCTCTGAAGCTATTGGATCTAAACCTCCAGTTTACATTATGGAGTAAAGTTGCAAAATGACCTACTCTTTCATGCTCTGTTATTTATGGTGTCAATAATACTTTAGTTTGGTTTGGTTTCTAGTCGTCGTGACTCGCGAGTCATGTTTTACTGAATGATAAATCAAGAGCTCCGTAAATCAGGAGAAACATTCATAATTTTATACTGTGACGCTGGTCAAAAAACGGAATAAGTATTCCATATTAAGAATCCGACCCGGTAGCACATATTCTCATCTTTTATAAAATACAATATGCAATATAACATTTGTTTGAAATATTCCCAAAATTACGACCCGGAGGTTAAAAAGTTTCCTCAGTTTTGCGTCGTAGCCGCAAAGTTTGTTCACGGAGGAAGGATGGAGACCGAGGCAGTGAGGAACGGAAATCACCACCACCAGCCATTATCATCACTATCATCATCATCATGTATATACCATGTAAATGTTCATACACTCCATCATATCCATTTCCAAATCCCAAACCTCGAGCCAAAACCATATACCAAAACCAAAATGTTTTGGATAATACAATATTTTTACTAGATGGTGAAGATGTCTTCTTCTTTTTGTCTCTTGTTCGGGAAGTCTCCTTTCTCTCTCTAGTGTAGTAAACTCCAAAGGTAGTGCACCGCAAGTAAAAATCCAGTAGCAAGCAACCAAGTTGCATGCAGTAGACATTTATTTTTGCAGTTGATCAATCTATGCCTTCCCGTCCGGTCCCTATTCATGGTATCGCATCATCATCGTGTAAAGCTCTGTTGTATACAATGCAATAGTTTTGTAATACTAGAAATACCCGTTAAATGCAAAAGCATTTAATCTCTAGAAACACGACATTCTCGTATAATTAAAATTACAGAAAAGCTGTAAAACTTTTTGAAAGGAGCCAAAATTCAAAAGATTTGTAGGTTCAAAAAAGTCGGCAACCACCCTCAAAATCCGCTTCAAACCCCATTTCGTACATGAGGTACATTAGTGAAAACGGAACTTCAAAATTCCAAAACGTTCCTGAGAACCTGCGGGAGCCACTTGGCGTCACTTGACTTAAAAATTCCAAAACGTTCCTGAGAACCTGCGGGAGCCACTTGGCGTCACTTGGAAAGTCCAAAATCACTTCCATATGAGCCTTAGGCATGAGAACCCGAATGGCACAAACATAACTTCAAAATTCGTAACCGTTACTTAGTTACCACCGGATGGATCTTTTTGAAGACCTATTGACGCCCATGGCGTCACGTTAAAAGCTTCAGAATGACTTGAGACAGTTTTTAGTACATGAGGTTTCTATTAGGGAAAACAGAACTACAAAATACCTAACTGTTACTTAGTTACTACATTAGTGACCTTTTTGAAGACCTTGTGGGTGCCACATGGCTTCACCTGGAAACTCCAAAATCAATCTCAGGGGAGCCTTAAGGATGAGGAACCACTTGGCGAAAACAGAATCTCAAAATTCGAAACCGTTTTCGAGTAGGCGGGCAGGGTAAACGATTAGAAGATGATACATGATTTACCACTGATTGATCACCTTTACACTGTAGCAATTTTGAAATTAGCGGTCGAGTTGTTATATACTAAAGGAGAGGTGCTATGATGCATGTATGTGTGCTGGGTTGCGCTCGTAATACGGTGTAGCATTGCAATGTTGGGGCATCGCGATTAATTGCGAACAACCCGGTAGATTTAGATGATGAGCAAAATTGGAAATTTTCAAAAAAGAGTTAATATCTCAAAAACAGTTAAAGTTAGAAGGCTGAATTTTTCTGAGATATTAGCCAAAGGTATTAAGAAGATGTATGCCAAATTTCAGGTTAATTGGACAAAAGCTCTGGGAGCAGATCCAACGACCGACAGAGTAATGTATTTACACTTGAACTTTATAGGTACGACAACATTATATATGTTACATGTTACACAATATTATGCCATGCCCAACCAACCAGCGGATTCAGCAGACAGTAAAAATAGTGGTATCGTACTTGCTCCGTCTTATTTCTCTTTTCAATTGCAACTCACACACTAATACTAAACCTTTTTCGCGGACTTTTGTTTCCTCTTCAATTCCTCAGTTTCAATTCTTGCTGTTTTAATAACATTTTCGTAAACTATTACTAACTCCCACTTACTAATTAGGCAACTGATTTACGCAAATACGCCCTAGCTAAGTTAGATTTACTAACACGACCACGATATTTATTTTTTAAATGTAGTGTTGTTTTTAACACGTCATTGTCAGTTTAGTTTATTACTGACGAATGCATATTGTTAACAGTTTGTTTGTTTTTCAGTGGCACTTTTGAACACTGAACAAAGGTCGTTTTGGTTTTAGGTTCTTGTGTCTATCAGTTTAAGTCCTGTCGTTGTCCGCCAAGTACGCTCCTGTCTAGTTGGTAATATAACTGACTGACTGTGCATCCATATGTCATTTAATACAAATAGGCCAATATAGGTCTGGTGGCAGTTTGATTTTGCCACTTCAATCCAGATCAATCTGTGTTCGAAAATGACATTTTCTTTTAACTTTGATGCCTAATAAACTAAAAGACAAGCTTCAATTTAATCAAGAAGTACAGTAAGTCGCTGATGTTAAAATAATACCTATTGATTTTATGTAAGCTAATATTAGTTTTTTCGTTCAACTCAATTAGCATCATTTTGTTGTTTCAGGCAAGTTAACTAGCATATTTAGAAGAGAAAAACATGGAGAGTGGACCCGGAGGATTCAAAAGTATTTCCGGTTTCTCTGAAACCGTCTACATTTTCATGACAAGTTTCAAAGTATGGCTAATCGTATATGGCCTTCTACTTGTCACGATGGACTCTGTGTTCACCTATTTTCCTCTGCTTTTACTCGGAACGATTGTAATTTTCGGCCTGGCTCAAAAATTTAAATTACCAGCTGCACCGCAAGAATACGTTGATTCCATGTTCGGAAAGCAGTTTCGACCATCGGGGGACATTCTCAATGGAAGTGGACCAACAAGTCCTGGGCTCACTGTGAAATCTCGTTTAAGCTTCTTACTAAGTTCGCCGGATGACAATGGGCTACTTCCTGACGGAGGTCCGTTGACCATTATTGGACATAGAGCTGCTGGTCTTGACGCTCCTGAAAATTCTATATCTGCCATTAGGCTTTGCGCACAAAGAGGCTGTCGTGTTATTGAGTTTGATGTCAGTTTAACCAAGGATTTTGTTCCTGTCCTCTTTCATGATGACAATTTGATTCGGATTGCTGGCATCGATAGAGAAATTTCGGACATGACTTGGGATGAGTTGAAAGCAATTGACATATCCGTACAACACCCACTTGGTGAAAAATTTAGGGGAGAACGCGTTCCTACTCTTGACGAAGCAATCAATACTTGTCTTTCACTCGGCGTCAGATTCATTATTGACCTTAAAGATGAAAATGAGAAAGTACGTACAAACTTGCAGTTTACGATTGCGTATTTTTCTAAAAACTGATTTTCAATGATTTTCTTATGTTAAAGGTAACTGACGCAGTTGTTGGAGCCTATCAGCGAAATAAGGATACGATGTATTCAATGGCTGTAGTGTCCTCTTTCTATTTCCGTGTCATATATGAGGTACGTAGCACATGACAAGACTAGCCATATCCAAACATTGTTATTGTTAGACCATTAGCCAGTGGAAATTATTTTCCTAGTCTCTTGTCATTACATTACAATAAAAAATCAAGAAGAAATGTCCCTTGCCCATACAAAATGAGCACGTATTGTATGCAAATTATAAACAGTACAGTAACTGTTTGTGCTGTAGATAAGACGTCGGGATCCGAACATCATTGGATGCATGGCTTGGAGACCAGGATACTACCGTTACGTTTCATGGAATGCAAATTGGGAAAATTGTGAACCTCGGTACAAAAGCATTTGGCAGGACTGCTTGGCTATATTGATGGATGTGTTCAATGACTTTGCTATTCGTAACTTGTTCTGGTGGTTCATTGGTTTATCTGCGCTTCTGGTTCATAAGGACGCCTTCACTAAGTATATATTTAATTTTTCCTTCCATATATTATTTTTAAACTTTATTTTGATTTTACTAGATATAATAATTTGTTTTCTCAGGGAAAGTACCTTTCGTTGGATGAAAAAAGGAGTTAGACTATACGCTTGGACAGTGAATTCTCCTTTGGAGAAACTTCAGTTGGTACAAAACGTCCAAGTTGGTTATCTTACTGACACTTTGGACGGTTGTGAACAAACTACGGCAGCTAACGCTATTCAAATGCAACCACAAGTGAATCAATCATTTGTTCAACAAAAATCGACTGATCTCATCACCACTGACCACTTTTAAAGAAATACTTAATGTATATCTTCTTTGCCATTCACTACTGATGAATCTAAATGTAACTAAAGCACAAATCTCAACGTCTATTGTTGTAACGTTCAAAAAATGTCTGTTAGCGTCATTCCTGCTTACTGTCACTAATAATGATCGCTTCCAGTTTTGCAATTAAGTATTTTTAGATTAGTTGTTACATGTTTAAGTATGTTCTACGAATTCGATTTCCTGTACTTTAAGAAGAGGCTTTTGTTACTTTACTAAGTCACTCACTGCGTGGATGTTACCAATAATTTTGCTTACCTCAACTACAAATATTTACAGCCCATGATGAGCTTTAAAATCAAATAGTTAGTAAGCCTATTTACTTATGAATTACCGAGAAACATCTTAAAGATTTTATTATTACTTTTACCGCAATCAATTAGTGTACGTTGTTGTCTTTTAACTATTGTTTTTCTCTGGAAGGTTGAAAAAAATGTTTGATACATTTACGGGATGCAATGGAAAGTCTGAATGAAACGATCAAGTGGCAAATTTAGCTCAGTTTGTTAATATTTTAGCACCAAAACTATTATAGAGTTATACATTTTATGTAAATACATATATAGATATTTTAAGTAAGACGAATCTGAAATATTGTTCTACCATTTTGTAATGATAATGAAGTTTTCTGCAGCTTGCTCTGTAAATGTTGACAGTATTCCGTGTAAACTAGGCAGCTTTATCATGCTAACACGAAGAACGACTTTTTTAGTTTAGAAACACCAATATACAGACCCAAATGTGTCAGTCCCACTACATAGGTAGGCTATATTTGACCATATTTGTTTACAGCTTTAAAACATGTAAGTTTGTTGTGTAAGTACTATCCCTCTTGATGTCTAGAAAAATAAAAATCAGCATGTAAACCGCAATTTGATTTTTTAGGTGTTATTCAGACTAGTTATCCTTTAGTACATGTTTAAACGTTGTAAGTAAATTCATCCGCCACATTTTACATATACCAATATAGTGGTAGTGGCTGAAAAAATACATTATTATTATTGGCATCATGCAATCAAGCGTGTACCCTTGTACGTAAATATTCGGAGTCAACAGTTGGGCGACGCGCACCGGAGCATTATATTATAATAGAAACACAGGATTATCTCACCTTGTGATATTGCAAGGTACATACAACATACCACAACAATAAGCTGATATTTTTGGTTAATGAGTACGATTCTCAAAGTCAGGGCTGTTCCCGTATTTTCTTTAAAATAACCCTATGGAGTTTTGTGGTTGTGATTCAAAATAACCTAAAATTTCTCTGAATGGGTACAACAACAACCACTTTTTGGGAGGAGGATAAAATGAAACCTCTGTATTAGTTTCAAGGGCAGTGCAAGGCCAAGAGGACAATAGCAGTATTATTGACAGATTGTATGCTTGCTGGTCTCACTAACAGTCTACCAGAGAGAGATTCCAAAGCGAACTATTATTTTCACATCATTATTGCGTAGGTATAATGGCTATGGCTGTGTTAATTTTTTGTTATATAACAGGTACGTTACGAACTAACCAAAACTGAAAGCGGCATCCTCACCTAATTCAGAGGCGCAGCCACTCTCGCATCACCGATCATTGATCCTACTCGTAAACAAAAGATCTGATTTTGATCCTATAAATTGATTATCTTCGTATTGATTGCATAATTTCGTGTTTCCTATTTTTGACTGGCATTGCCAAAATTTTACATTATCATCCGCTTACCCTACCAAAATACCTATTGACACATGTCATCCCAAAAATCCATCCATATTTCCAGTGACATGATATGTATTTACTCCGTATTATATACGAATGTGACTCGACTGCGCAAAAAGTACGTGTGTAGGTGTAGGTGGTACCTGTTTTTTAGCCGCAGTACATATACAGCACACAGGTGGGGCAGCAAATGTGCTGAACTGAATTAGTTGTCGTTGTTGTTGAACCTTTCTTTGTCTGCTCACTGCAAACGCTCGTATAAACTTTCAAAACTTTCGACATTTCGAACCAGCCAACAGATCCTGAAAATGAATTCGCTGCTGCATGGAATATATTTAAATGTAAACACACACATATAAAATGCATACCTATTCCCACGCAAGAAACCTGAGATTTTTACGCTTTCCTTATTACTTTTCTTGTCCTGGTTCATAATATATAGGCATATAATAAGTTTATAATCAGACCAAAAAAGAAACATATACCACGCATTGGCTACTTCTTTTCACGCTCTTTATTATTATAACATAGTCACCTAATATTTTCTCATATTTCCAAAATAAATTTGTTTGTTACAAAAAACTCCCTATAGATAGTGCAGAGATCTGATCTACTAGTAAGATATAATATGAGTAGCAGAGAAGCTTGTATAGCTCATGTAGCTGTACGCGTACAAATTAACTGTAGCAATTAGCCGGTAGTTTGGTTGTATTTGAATTAGTTTTTAATGAGAAGGTTCCTTTTTTGTCCTCAGCAAAATAACTTGCCTTTTTGTTGCACATGCAAAATATTCCGCGTACAGTCATTAGCTGGCTGGCCCTACCATATAAGTCTTTCAAAATCAGCAGTAGTCCAATATAATCCCTGCCCAAACATCATGATTTTTACTTGTACTACAAAAAATGAAGTCATTATCGTCATAAATTAAAGTTTAGACACAGAACACATCATACGACACACCACGTCAGTTTTCTTTCATACATAAAGTGCGCACCAACAACATATGCTACAATTATCATTCTCAAGTCTGCATAATTTATCTAATTTTACACAGCCGTTTTTTCACAAACTGGCATCAAACCGAAGTTTCAGTACAACTATCCTAGCTTATTGTACCTTGGAATTTAAGGGAAAATGTTGAGTAAAATTTAGAATGACCGACAACGGCCTACTACATGTTATTAAAATCCCATGTGGTCCTGTCCAACGTTCAACACAAGAGTCGAAAAAAAGCGTGATGAAATGATGATATTATTCTTCTTGGGGTAAACCGAGCCTGAACATTTCGGTTCATAAAATGAAGGAAAAAATGTACATATTAATGCATAAAAATTATACATTAAGCCCACACACACGACAGAGTTGCCAACATTTTATTTTACAGTCACAGTGTATCTGCTTGTGTCTATCGTTAATCGTGTGATATAGCCGATGGTTTGAGCTGGAGGAAAAAAATAACTTCAATCGTGTTTTGTTTTATGTCGTGGCGTATTGTCGTGGATGGAGGTCTAAGTCTGTTTTTAATACTTTATGCTTTGGTTTGGTAGGTAACAAAAAAACACATTTAAAACGTTGCTCGTGAGGATGATACAACGTAAAAAAACGAGACTCTTCATTTTGATAGGATCAATAATAGGGAGATTACAACCAGTAGACATAAAAGGTGATCAAAGACATTAATCATGTTAGTGGGAATCTTTGTTCAGCCAAGCGTTCCACTTACACTAATCCCTCGAAAAAAAAATCAGAACAAACAGCAGCAGTAACAAAAGTAATGTGTTACAGCAAAAATAATAAAGAAAAAAATTCCGATTCGATACAAGGTAATAATGGCTATGTGGCCAGGCTAATTATGTCAAAGGCAGTGTATATGAGGATAATGATGAAGATTCACACAGACACGTACCACAGCAACACCGCCCTTTTTTGTACGCATTCTCCATTTTCCATCCATCCATCCGCCCAATTTGGCAGAGATTTTAGAGTGGTTGTGGGTCTTGACTTAGTTTGTGGCTCCCCTTTTGCAATAATGTTTTCTGATGTTTTTGCAATGATTGACAATTCATCATTGGAGTCACCTAGAGAAGAACCTACTCCATACTCTATCCAGTGACATGCAAGCTAGAATCTAGATAGATGATTTGAAAGATTGTATATATCCAGTAAATTACATTTGGATTTTGGTGGTTGACAATGATGAGATGAAAAATTTATTAGATTTTGGAGGCAGCCTTATCTGGTTGGTTGAATTTAAATTATTAGGACGAAAAACTGTGGTTTACATTTTTTAAATAAACTGTTAGTTTGCTGGTTTTAAAATGTTATTCCAGACCAGTGGTAAAAATATTACTGGCAATGGTAAAGGGATTTTTGCTATTTGTTTCTCGTTTGGATATTTTGAAACCCCAAGTTTTAGACATGACCTAACCGCTTTATTAAATCTCCACCATCGTGCATGGCGTCACTAAAGTCACCTCCCACACAAGTCCGACTGAAGCAATGAGACTAAACGTGCAATTTGCATATTTTTACTTTCCATGCAGGTAAACTTGCAAAACATGAACACACACAGATCAGGACAAGATACTTTATATGTTTTGGCCCAATCCAAATCATCAAGGGCGAGGTAATGGTCAATATGGTTTATTAAGAGGAGTGATTTTTTAGAAATCTTACAGAAAATGATTTATTCACGCGATCTGCCTTTCAGCAATTAAAATAGGCATTTGGGATGTATTATTGAGGAAATTTTTGCAAAGAAATCGATCGTGGTGTTAGGTGCTGTGCACAAAGGAAGAAAAAGAAAGCTTTCTACACTACATTTTTGAAATATATATGGCTTGAGGACAAAAGGGTGGTTTTCGTTTCCCATTTCCTTTTTTATTATTACTCTCCTGTCAGTCCGTTCTCTCGTTATCTATATAGCTTCTGACTTTTGATTATTTCAATGCAACGAGATATTTATTTGTATCAGGCACCATTATTTTGTTAATGCCTTCAAACCTGAAGATGAACATGTTCTCCTGTCTGTAGGGTAAATTATGTGGTCCAAAACAGAACAAACCTACCTATTCATTTGCATTCGTGCGGGGGTGTCGTTACTGCAGGGTAGGTAAGTGTTGTGTATTGTTCGCCGCACACAAAAAGTGTAAATAACTTTACGTTGTTTGCTATTACGTACATACAGGTAGGTATCCCTATTACCTCTTTATTTACCACTCACAATATCATGAAATGCTAATTTTAAGTATTGGCTTGACATTGATCTTGATTATTTTTTCAATTTTCACATTCACATAAATCTTTTATGACCATTTTACATCTGATGTGTGTTGTGTGTGTCTCCCTCTGATTTTGCTTCATCTCATGTACACACGCATAATCGCCACCATTTGTTTTTTCGTGATAATAACGATCATAATCATAAATTAAAAATACACCATTATTACGTACCACAAAAACAACCACCGCTTGCATAAAGTTGATGGGTTAACAGAGAATGGAAAATGGCAACATTTTTTTATGTGCACCAGGTCACGTTAAGCACGTCGTGTAAAAAGTGTGTGTAGTTCTCCAATTCCAACAGTGAGAACTCTACAACCTGTTAGGTTGCAGGATATTAAGTAGCTTACTAGTACCTACACAATATGCATTTTGTACAACTTGCCAGTTTAAAAATTATTGTTGTTGTGTTTTGTGTTGATGATGCGGTAATAAAATATCTTTGAATGATGTGGTGCCCCTAATTTTATGGCAACACTAACAGTAGACAACACCAACTTGAATCCAAAAAGGTGGAGCCTTGCTTTCAGCAACTATTAAAACCTTCAAAAAGTACACGGATGACGATAAGAATGGTGATGAGCTGTGTTAGAGAATTTCTCCTCGCTGCTTACCATATATTTGGTTTCACACAAAAGTGTTCTGCGCACAAAAAGTTAAGCACCACCACCACCTATGTATATTGTGGTATATTATGATGATGAGATGGGAGAGATGAAGATGATACTGATCTGATGAACTATGACTTGACCAAAACTCTTTTTTATAAATATGGCTGGAGCCAGCCGAAAGGTATCAAATATGGGCATCTCTCTCTCTCTCTCTCTCTACGACATCTCCTGTTGTTGTGTATTGATTATTATTATGGAAGTAGGCATGTAAATGAGTAGTTGTTTGCGTTTTTAACAACGTAGTAGTAGTAATGCTGAAAAGTTTTTATAAATACGTAAAAAGTGTACGACCAGCAAACAACTCCGACTCACCAATAAAACATGACATGACATGTTAAAAAAGAACTAGTAATAGAAAGTGACCCTGTCAATTTGACGCTACGTGTTACCCCAAGGGGTCATGTCAAATATGGCTTGCAAAAAATCCTGTTAGCAAAACGATTATCATGGCGGGGTTACTGCTACAAGATTCGATTATACCGGAAGAAACTTGGCACCTTTCAAATATGTCTAAATCTGCAAAAGCGAGTAACCAGGCCAAGAATTTGGGGAGCCAGAAAATAGAAATTTTGACGCAGGAGGAGGAGCTTGATTTTTTGGCATATTTCTAAAACGTCCATTTTGAGTACCAATATGCGAAAAACTGGGGGTCAACATATCATATAAATGACCTTTTCGTAAGCTTAAATTGCTATTTGAGCGGCCATATATTTAAAATCCGAAACCACTCTAAAAATGATTAAATTTTATAGAAAATTGATAAAAGAGGTAAAAAGCACGCCAAGTAAATATACCCGAAATTTTAGTAAACACATGGCCCCGCAATGCCCATTGTCTACGCCAATACTAACCAGTGTCAGCTAATTTGATTAAGTCCTTTGGTCTTTTCGTTTCCCCATCGGGATTGCGTTCAGTCGAGTCCATCTTTAAAAATATAAAAGTTAGTCAGTTCTTGCTATCGATTGCTAAAACAATTTCAAAATTTATTTCAAGAGCTAACGTCGTTTTAACGAACGGCCGGCCGGTGGGAAAATATTTATCAAATGCTACCAGACAAGTTAGTCATTCATCAATAGCAACAAGTAATTTAATTGTGACGACTCATTTCGCTTTCGCATCCCGTTGTTGACTGTATTCATGTAATTTTGTACTTTAATGATTAGAAAAAAGTAAAAAGATCGTAATAATGTTGATGTTATAATGTCGATGATTGCTATTTCACAGAGAAGAGCTGTTAGTTGGTGTAAATACATTGGCAGTGTGAATGTCACAAAAATACAGCAGCGGTGCGTGGGGCGGCAGGCAGTACATAAGGATGAACAATTATGATTAGATTTAATGGTAGTGGCGAGGATGATTGCTAGGTATGGAGGCGCACCATCTGAACGTTTATATATGAACATGATTCACTCATGAGGAGACCGACTCACCACACTTTCTGGCTCAGTTCACTTTTGTCTTCAGAAGAGTGAAAACGTGTAGCTGAAAGGGAAAGTAAACGTACACTCGTTACTTTACTCGTTGGTGTTGTCCGCCCGCACAGTCAAACTTGACTAGTTGAAATATAAAAAAGCGTTATTTTCAAGTTTGCAAAAATGGTGAAGCTCAAGGATTATCTTGGTAATTGATTAAAACAGTTTTCAGATAGGGATAATAAAAACTAGGTCCTTTGTAATTGCAAGAGTGTTTAAAAAGTGGATAATTATTATATTTGGGCAAAATCTTTCTTGTGGGTATTTGCAGACACGACCTTTCGTAGGGGTACTGGCAAAAAATCCCCTGGTTCAGGGTTAACAACGCCAAGTTCAAGCCCTACGAAATCCGCTTCGTTCACGTACGACAGGATTCCGGATTCGATTTCCCCAACCCCTTCCCCCGTCTCTCCGTCTTATTCTTCGTCAAATGGTTATCGAAGCCGGAGTCCGTCCCTTGAGTTCCGGGCAACAGTATTGGACCCAGGAGCAGTGCATTTGAATGGAAACAATGGGCACTACAGAGAATGCTTTTCATGCAAAATGCCCATTTTTGATGTACGAAAAATAGTACCAACGGATTATTTCATTAAATTGTTTCTCTACGTAAATAATAATCATTTTGTGTCATTTTGTGACAAAGTTTCAGGAAAGCTTGTATGCTCAGGATCGCTCATGGCACACGGACTGCTTCACGTGTACCCATTGCACTCGCAAGCTAGATCCGGAGACATTCAAGGAAAAGAATGGACAGCCTTACTGTCCAATGGATTACAATGCGCTGTTTCTTCCCAAGTGTTTCGCCTGCAGGAAGACAATTCCTGATGTATTTCTTGCTACTGCTTCACAGACGCAAAATCCTTGCCATATATGCTCAATAATACTATAAAAACTTGTTTTTCCCTATTTAGTGTTCTCAAGTTTTTGTTTTCCTCTTGTGCTGTAGGGTATTCTTCCTGTTCACGTGCTGAAGGATTTTTACCACCCGGAATGCTTCACTTGCCGTAAATGCAGCCAAGTGCTTTGTCCATACGTTCACTTTGAGCGCAATGGCGCATTCTACTGCGAAGAAGACTTCCACTGGCTTTTCTCGCCAAAATGTGCAAC
>JAHZNB010001806.1:0-34175 GCA_027744295.1 Callyntrura guangdongensis
TATAGATACGAATGGACTTTCTTAATTAAATCCGTTTCTTCGTTACAATGTCGTCATTTGACTTTCACGACTTTCACTCAACATAAATTTTTCTGGGGCTATTTGTAATGTCTAATATGTATACCCGATAAGATCAGTAACCATTTTACGTTCTAATGAAAGATGAGATTCTGTTTAAATCACCTTGTATTTTTTTTCTTCGATTCAAACTGTCCTTTACGTTAAAAAGATGACCCTTCTCTATCATATCTACCTTTCTCCCTCCTAAGCAAATGTCATCTTAGTTAACCCTTTTGAATAGTACTTTTATTCCTGTTCTTCCAACCTTCGTAACAATAGACATCAGGTCATTGACTATTTTTTATCTGCTCTTAACATTGGCATACATAGCTTGGGGAAAAATTTTCAAGTAACTTGAACTAGGCTGACAAAGTTTGGCGTTTTAACAGTTTAAACTCTAGATGAAAAGAAAGAGTCGCATATTATGTTGTGTACGTATCTCTTACTAAAAAGTTTGAGGCAGATGGTAGAGGTCCTGACGTCTCTTTATAGCGTAAAAATTAAACTAAGCAAGTTGTTGCATGAAAAATATCATCATGACGTATCTAAACTTGTAAAAAGGCATATAAAAAATGTGTAAATCGGTGTAGATGTAGGCTTCATAAATTTACCACATATTTATAACATGATTTATAACAGTCGTTTATGATTCATTTGTTTATAAAATTATCCTGTTAACTGGTTAATCAGAGAGTTGTAAGAGAGTTTTAATTTATGGCCGTGGCCGTCACTAGGGGTCGCATGGCGAGTCCTAATCTTAGCTCAATAAGGTTTACAATTTTATCGAACGGTTTATTGAAACTCAATAACTTTGCCTAATATACAAAGCATGTACCACGTATATAGTGTGCATAGTTACCGAGCTATACTTTTGAATTACGCTGAAACAAGAAAACAAAATGGCTTGAATTTCCATTCAATTTTTTTTTTACTTATCGGTAAGCGTTGTACAGCAAAATTCGAAACTACTCAATATCGCTGGACTCGCCATGCGACCCCTAATTTTTCTTTTTTTTTTACTTATCGGTAAGCGTTGTACAGCAAAATTCGAAACTACTCAATATCGCTGGACTAGCCATGCGACCCCTAGACATGCCTGCATGACAGCCTGTCACCGTCTAAATGCCATATTCCAAACAAGTTATCATTGGTGTCGTCATGACAGTTTTTACGTATTATCAACACATATATGAGCGTTCAGTTCAACAAACAAATATAGCACCGTTTCACTGGTAGATTATCTATATAACCAAGTCGTCGCCTAGGTATGGTTTGTATTGACCTCTTTGAGGTAACGTAATTCCGAGGGAAAATAACGATGTACTTGTTGTCATTAGCTTCAATGGGCAATCCTTCAATTTCGTAAACCACAATAATAATCGACAAAGCTTTCACGGTTTCAGTAAAGTACTACTCAAAGATGAAGTACAGCACTCCATCAATCAACTCAACCCAGATCTTTCTGCCCGGCTCAGGCAAACAGCCTACGACGACACATTCCCACAAAGTGCAATTAATCTCCTGTTAAATTACTTGTTACTCGTAAAATTGTCTTTTTCAGGAAACGATTATCGGCATTAAAGAAAAGGGTAAAGACATACAAAGTATTCAAAACCCTTATTCGACTCTTAGAAATGTTTTAAATCACCATAAGAGCACACTTACATTACTTCTCAGATATGTTGAAATTACTTGAAGTACAAGAAAAAACGAGAAAAGGACATCCTTAATGTGAAAATCGAGTAGTGCAAACAAAATCGCTGAAGTCGGCAAAACAATTCTCTTCTGAGAGAGAAAAAAATCCTGGAAATAGATTCTTTCAGTTCCTATATTTGTCAAAACTACGCTTCCTTTCAATTTCATCATCAAGGCAGCTTTCTTTCAGATTCTCTTCTTTCCTTCCTATTTGCCCTATCTTGGTTTACTCAATGAGGGAAAAAACTAGACAGCGAAAACTCCCAGTCTTTTTCCTTTTTTTAACCGCTATGGGATGCCACGGTAAATTCGATTCCATCCTGATACATGCGTTTCTCGCTTCCATTCAATATACCTACCGAACCAAAACACACAGCCACATGCCTGCCTACCTATAACCATCATCTACTTTACCCCACTATCACTATACCACTTCTAAAAGAACCTGCCACTTATTGTTAGCCAAACGACCATGGAATGTGACGAACTTGAAGTAGTGGTACGCCATGTAGGGGCTACCGTCGAGTATACTTAAACTCAAGAGATAAGAAGATTCGGACGGGAAGCGTAGAGGAAGATGAGCCAGGCTAGCAGCAGAAGATTGAAGGGATCACTGAAGCTTTTTTCGTGGAGAAATGAGATCCCTAAGCATCATGTCAAATGCTCATCCATGGCTTAGACAAATATATAGATGGCCTATTTAGTCGGGAAGAATATTGGGTCAAGACATGAATTGCATTTTGTTCTTACAGTTACAAGAGCACAGCTTTTGTGCAGTCCGGTTTACAACAACCAACAACAAGCACTGGTTATTACTGGGACATGGAGAAACTGCAAATATATAATGCGGCGTACTTTCAACACATGTCGAGTATAACAACCAGGGAAATACTCAAGGCTGGTGTTTACCATTTTTTTGTAAATAGGAATCTAGATTAAACGTATTTCCTGTTCCTGTTGAAACGTTTTTTCCGTAACGTTTAAGCGCAATTAGTTTTTTTTTCAATAAAAACGCATTCAAAGGGTAACATGATTCACAATTATTAATTATGTTTGGTTCGGTAGCGAAATACGAAATTTGGCAGTGTGACGATGATCAAAATCAATAACAGTTGAGCAAAATAAATGAACAATATGTATCACACACGTACTTTTAATTTATTCTATTGAAAGACATCCCAGGGGAATTAATTCTTCAAGGTTGATGTATTGTCTTTCTCGGATAAAAAGAACTCGCTTCCCTCGAAAATCCCAACAACTGCGGGTAATTTAAAAGCATATAATCAGCCTGACTTTGTGTCGAATGATAGACTATTGTGTGCCTGCACGTTATGTCCATGTAGCTAATACTTTGGCATTTACTTGGCATGCTCACTCACTAACGAATGTTATCCAGAACGGAAATAAGAAACCATGTACACGATGCATGCATGCCACGCCCGAGAAAAATTAGGATGATTCTACGCAACGATAATGACGAAAACAAAGCCGTGTTGTAAGTATCATCATCATTTTGTTTCATAAAAGTCTTCATGCAACTCTAAGAATCTCTAACAAAACTTTTCCTGACAAAAAAATAATGTAAGCAAGTCAAATAGTTTTATATCACGCAATCGGAAAAGTGTTGCCATACGTGAAAGCTACAAAGCTGAATTTTGTCTGACATGTTACAATTGGAATCAAAAGATACTTTGTGTGTGCTCAAATTAAAACTCATTAGTCAACGAAATGGAAACATCTATTTAGAGCGTGCTTATATCAGACAAGCACGGCAAAAAACATCAGTTTTTCTCTCTCAATATTTCATCGTTAACAAGTAAACCATGTCACAAACAAATGAGTGTTGTTTTTACTCGCAGACGGGCTTAAATTAGGCAACGTTGAGAATCTCTGATCAGTGATCACTGTAATGATATGAAAGAGTTGACTCCAAACATGATGTACAATTTATCTTGATACGGAGATATACAGTCAGGCTTTGCTGATGGGATAAGTTCAGGGTACCTATAAATTTGTGAAGAAAGTGTACGTGAAGACCGACCTTAAAGAGCATGTACAGTAGGGTCTAAGACAATAAGATTTTTTTATTCATTACTTGCATTAAGATCACTTGAAAATGTACATTTGTTTAAATAAGTTATAAATATTACGTGGGTATAACAAAAGTAAACGGTGCAAAATTACATATCTGAAGAATGTTTTGAGATTCATGCTGATCGTAAGTATACAATAAAGTAACAAAATCTACATTTAAGACAGGAACCCAGCATGATGATATGGATCTCACTGAACTGTACGGCGTACGTTTTATTATTGCAATTGTAACATGCACTTCAGCTCTAAGCTTCCCCAATGTTTTCTGTTCAATGGCTTCAAAATAAATTCTTGTATTTGTACAATATACATCAGAGAATTGCTTATGCATAATTGACCAATAAATTAGTAATAAACGCCAAGAACACAATAGTGGCGTTACCTTCATGTTGTACATCTTTATTTAACGTGTTTGCAGGCCTCCGTTGTTGACTTGGGACAGAGCCATAATATCATATTACTTGTGCATGCATGGTGTTATATATGTTGTGTTTTGTGTTTATTATGATGATCATTTGATTACTCCCTTTGAAAGGGAACTGTTTCTTCTGAAATAAACCTTACATATGCACCATGCATCCACAGAGATGAAACTTTTGTCACGTGATACAGAATTAATACAGTGTATAAATAGCATTTTGGCTGATTGTGAGTTTGTTTGAATGACAAATATTTTGGGAGCAGCTCATGTTCGTATCAAAAACAGGGAGAGCATAAGTTTATACATACGTGTATAAATCTATATATCGTATAAAATATCATATTATGCACCAGGCGCCAGCTACAAGCTTACATCGCACAAAGTTTTGCAACCAAAAACTATATACAGACGAACGGCGTGACGCGATATTAGTTTGTGACTCAAATGGATTTAATGTCTCTACATCGCTACACGCTTCTGTAAACGCCACTAGAAATGGAAGATTTCCCCTAGTGTCTGTTTATTCTACTGTATTTGTTTTTACACAAACTTTTGTCACACACAGATGTACACCAGTACACTCTCTACGCTACATGCCACGTCTAGCTTTACAGTCCATCTAATTTTCATGTAGCGCATATCGGGATATGATTTCACCAGGATAGAACCATGTGTCATACAAATCGGGCTTTTACATAGTAATGAATGAGGATGGACATGTCAAACCGCAAATGTTAACATCACTTTATCACTTTACAAATTTGAAAAGAAAAAGACATTGGAATATTTAATGTGAAATCTGTCTGAAACTTCAAACCAGAACCCGTAAACTGCCTTGAAAACATCTTGTCAATGTGTACAAGGTTATAGTTTGTTTATAGATGAATTGACCATTTCATACAAAAAATTTATATGGTCAAATTTACACTATTATATGTAGGCCTTCGTGTATGTAACCTTAATGTGGCTGCTTCTCATTTCTTTAAATTTGATTCCCAATAGCACCATCTATAGGAGGGAAGGCCTTGCCATATTACGATGCCCTCCGTATTAAACTTGAAACGTACTCGGCATGACAGTCGAAATGTCATTGTGTTATGTCCCTTGTCCTTGAAGTGAAAGTACCGTCGCGATGACGGAAAATTAATGGAATTAAGGTTTCACATATGTAAAAGCTTTGATTTCGATAAAATAAAGCCAGGATTTTGCAACTGCTTCTTCCTTTCGTTAACATTCTGCTGTTATATAATGTTGATTACGGTAAACACAATGGAGCTTAAGGCTTTCATCTTTGAAGTTTTCAAGGATAGACAGCATCATCATCACTCTATTTTCTACGTAATGCTAAAACCTTGTATATAGATTTTACCTGTTCATTACACGGCTCTACGAACTTTTGAGATGACTACCCCAAACTACAAAAAAATATAAGCAGCTTTTACGTGATTTAGGGAAAGCAGTTCAAGGCAAGAGTGAAAGCAAGCATTGTGTGTGGAAGGAGAATACGATTATTTTTACCAGCTCCAAAAATAACTCCACCTTCCCCACAAACTAAATCCTTGAAAACATCTTAATGCGCTTTCAACATACTGTTCAGCAAGTGAAGCATAAAAAAAGCAAAGGGCTCTCATTCTTTTCACAACAATATTATAACGACCCAACATTTTACATTTTGAGTCAGGCTAAATTCTAAATATTAATATTAGTTGTGAGAGTTGTCTATTTGATGTTTTTTTGGTTTGATTAAAAAAATGAATGCCTATACACATTTTATTATGCAATTTACCGTCAGTTTTCATGAGGTTGTAACCCCTCTCCAAAGACAAAGTTAATAAAGCTAACAAGAACAGCCCCAACGGCAAAGAATGTTGTTTGTGTGTCCCTTTCTTTGCACGCATCAAGCTAAAGCTGCTGCCGCCTGAGGAACATTTTTCCTTTTTAATTCACATTCTCCCTCGTTGAATGCTTACCTTGTGACGTCGATTTGCCCCAAAATTGGACAAGTAAAGAAAAATGGTATTGCTACTATCTGTGCATACCGAATTAGCTTCTTTAATGCTTACAAATTATATGGTTTCCACCTGCTGGCAACTTTTTTATATGCAAAAGTATTGATGTTATCCAAGTCATCAGCAAGACATTTTGCTATTCATAACAGTAAGTTTCATACGATAACTTTTAGAAAGAAAGAAAACGTACAAAAAGTCTTCTTTGGTGAAAGTAAGACATTAAATGGAGATTTTTTTGGTTGGTTTAACAATTAATCAATATAAATGCGTGATAATATTTATGGGTCTGGTGGGAACATTTTCTTCTTATTATTATCGCTTTGTATATGTCATCGTTATAAAGAAAGTTGTCACTTAGGGTGAAATGGCAGTCGATGGTTCCGACAACAATGTGGCGCCTTGTTACCGCTGTTTGTTCATCCATTCATCATTTTATTTTTATTTTTTAACAATGATGACTCAGGTAGTCCGTCAGTCAAAAATGACAATCACTCTTTTATGTGAGCTTTCTCTTGTACTATTCAAAATGGTTGCAGTCCTTGAGAGAAAACGAGATTTTCCCATTTATCAGTACATCACTATCCCACAACCTGTTGTAGTGTTGCTAGTATGTGGCCATAAAGCAGAAAGGTGATATCTAAGTTTTTATTTAGTTTCTTACTGCGCACCACACAAGCATGTAGTTGTTGACGTGCCCTGAATGACAGGTGAAGAGCCATCCATGACAGAATACAAAATGAGGCTTTGCCTATTCATCGTTTCCGTCGCCTTTATAAAAAAAACAGGACAACGAGTAAAGGAGTTTTTATTTCTAAGATAACTGAAACCCAAAAAGCGACAAAATAATACCGGGGACTGTGTTTGTGCCTTTTCTACTGTTTCTCTACCCTATGCAAGGCATTGCGTATGACAAGCTCTTTTCTTTTACAACTTTACAACAATAGTGATGAAATTCGAAAGATATGGCTGTCTAGTGATTGAGTAGCGTAGGGATAATAATAAAAAGCATATTAAATTATTTCTGTGTCACGTCATAGTCTGTATAGTGGTTGTTCAAGGAGAGAAACATGAGTACCTAAAAAAATCTTGAAAACATAACATGTAAAAATATGTTACATAAAAAGGTTGGCCAAGATGAAACAGGCGCGTATAGTCATACACAATTTGGTTGTTGGATGTGCGTGGTAATAACTGTAAAGTTGATATGTGCTTTTTGTAATTCATATAACGCGTATTGTGACGATACGTTGTTCTAAAAAATAGAAAAGGATGTTGTTGATAAAAAATAATAAGAACTAATAACTCATCCACGGAAACTCAAGTTTGATCTTTTTACATTTTGGTACGAGAACACCCTTTTGTGTTCAAAGACTTGCTAAAGGAGAGAGAGAAGTGGCAGAGTAATCATTATTCTGTAAAGACGAGAGAGAGAGAGCATGGTAAAAAGTGACGAACCCTTCTTTTCACTCTCTTGTATGATGTTATACAACACAGAAGGAGTCATTCGTGCATTGAGCGTGTAAAAAGCCCCTTATTCGAAATGAGATTAGAAATGAGAGCATATGAACAGCGTCATAATAAATATGCCAACCTCAAGGAAAAAATGGGAATCATGTTGAACATGAAAATGTGTCAACGTGAAAAAAGTGAATGACGGTACAAATAATTTGGCAGCCAGTTGACGCTGCTCCCTCCCCTTCTTTCTCTCTGCCTTCTAGACTCCCTTATCTGTGCGCGATTTATCCCCATGGATATATTTAACAGGCGTGTAGAGAGAAAGAGAAAAGAGAGGTTGGCTTCCAAACATACTCTGTGTTGTACATCTCTTAATATTATTATTACGGCTTTGGCCAATATCTATGAGTGAAAGTAAAAAGCTTATAATAAAAAACTGTCTTTGGTCTTTCCATATGCTTGTTTGTTCCGTTACAGCTGGTGTGCTGCTTGCACAATAGTATTGCACATGAGGGTTTTCCTTCTACAACATTTCAAGGTATAAAATGAGAGCACATGTCAAAATGATAAAACTATGAACTTAAACAAAACTACATTCACATTTGGTGGATATTTACTACTATGTACACCAGTGCCACCACTGCTACAGGATATAAAGATACTGTTGCATAATATTGTGCATTCCTGTCCTTTTGTTGTAACAGCTGTGGGACATTTCATTCCGAAATGGTGGTATGTATTTAGAAATGAAAAAGAAATGGGGTATCCCGGCACTTTGGATTATTGAAGAAAAGAGGAAAAGGGAGGAAAATTGTCGTTTTTTGGACAATCTACATTGCAGAAATGTGTTTACACCACCAAAAGAGAAGTACCTATGTACATCCCTGTACAACGCTGTCATTCCGATTACGGGACCCAAATGTCACGTATACACCTACTTACTGGCAACATTAAAAATATTTTAATATTACATTTGCAAAAAAAGAACACACATGCTATCATTTTTTTGCTTCATTCGCTTTCCACTATGGAATCCTGAATCCTATTCCGATTTCTGGAAACCCATAGATTAAAAAGATTAAAAAAATCAAAAGCAATGAAAAGTGAAGACACTTTATACATACCCAATTTATTATACAGACTAAAGCATAAGCCCTTCATTTTCTCTCAAAATTGTATATTTCCTGAGGGAAAAAATTGCACAAGAAACTTTCCCTGCGACGGATGATAACTATGAGAAAAAAATGCTTACAACTAGTAATAGAATATTCTCGCAGTATTGTGCAAGTTGTCTTATACCAACAAGCCGCACTACTAGAGAGTGACAGTTTCGGTATTATTTGCAACTGTGCATATATCACCCAGCTAAACGACCAGTGTTCAGAATCTTCCTGGAACACATTCAATTACCCTAAATCACCAGCTGAGTAGGCCGTATTTTATATAAATAGTGTTCTCTAAAGACGACGTGGCATAGAATAAAAGTAGCAGTGGCTTAGCAGAGGAGAAAAAAGACGAAGAAAGGTAACATTAAGCCAGAGAACGCAAAGCCGTCAGTTTTTTTCAGCTGTGTACATATCCGTATAGCAAGTAGCTAGGAAAGTGGGGAATGGGTATACACTTTATGAAATAGATTTTATTGAAACAATTCACTCAAGTCAGCCGACCGGTAAAAAAGTAAGTTTCTTTGACTAGTGAGGGAAAACTTGGTTGCTCAGTTGCTCTCGTGTAAAAAAATTGGTGTAACAGCACACCGTTATCGGTACAAGAAGCAACAAACCTGCACGAATGTTTTTAAACTGAATTTTCTCTTTACTGTAAATATGTATGTATTTTACGTGATGTCTCTTCCTCCTGCAGTGTGTGTATAGTACTGGCAAGTGGTCTCGTCGCAATTTCGCTATTCGAAACCAAATGATTCCCATGTAGGTTTTACTGCTATTTTATGTGGTCGACTCGATCTATGTAACGGCGAATTTTAATAATGCCATTGGCAGTGCTACTGTGTCTCCTTGTGTATGTGTCTGTCTCTGCGGTTTGGTGCAATGTGTTGAGAGATTGAGCTGAGAGCTGTGATGCATGCATGACTAGATCGTTTTATTGCACAATTATTACGAGAATCTGTGCGTTGAGGGGAAAATAACATTAGGATATTTATATGTAGCATGATATATACTTACATAAAAGACGGGCGTGAATGTAGTGGGCTAACGTAGTAACTTGAACATAACCACATTTTGAACAAACAAAGAAAGAAAACAGGTATTGTGCTTTAGAGACATTGTTACATTTACATTGCTTTGCTATCCGGTTTCAAATTTATGCATCATGCAGTTAATTAAAAGAGACGTGCAACCATGTAGCCTCTCTTCTCTACGTTTTATTGACTATAACCACATAAACGGCAAGGTGGGGAACCTGAACGTAGTGCTGCTTAAATCTTACCGACAAAAACTCTAGAAAGGAGAGGCGCTTTTCGAGGTCACGTATAGGTGGTATTTGTTCATCCTAGAAGCGTAGCACATGGCATTTCAAAAAATTTATGCAATGCTATTCCAGCTCCCTTTGAAAATTCCATGTATACTTAGAGTGCCCCGAATTTGATGAAATTCATGCAACAAAGGATTTATCCATTTACCCTTTGCTTCTCCCTTAATCCAGCAGCTACTGCAGCAAGCATCGTGACAGTAGACGTTCCGTGGAGAAAGCACTAACTTTCTCTGGAGAACACCAACGCTGCTAAGCAGCAGCTGGGGAAGTCTTCTCTTGAATTTCAAGTACGTAGTGCACTGCTTCTATTCCTAGATGGAACCAAACTCTGTAAACTAAACATGATATAGGACTGTTTCAGGTTTTAGCAAGGGGGCAACTACTACCTTGCAAGAGATTTGAAAGTAAATTGGGTATAGAGGTTTAAAAGATGAAGGTCTGTTACAGTTATCAATTTTGTGGTTGTGAAAGTATTGACGATGTAGCTTGTAATTAAAATGCTGCTGGAGATTGCAGCTACGTTTCGAACACATATTTTAGGCATGCAATCTTTTCACCATTAATATTCAAAGAAAATAAAATGCTAGCTGTGGGGGTATCTTTGGTATGCTGTAAAAGTAACGGTGTGGCTATTAAATACATATGCAAACCGACACTTGCAGGCTTATTGACCTGCATAGGGACTAACCTTCCCCAGTTGTGCTCAAATCAAATACGCAAATTAATTACTTCTGTTATTGTAGGTCAACTTTTGTACTTAGATAAATGAATCTGGTGCGAGAGGGGTGAGACTGTAGTAAAAACAAATATCTTGGGCATTTTGGGAGATGATATGCTCAAAATCGCTACTGGAAAGCACGCTTCATATCTCTGTATGCCCAAAAGATTACCAACCACCATTCGACTAAAACATGTTTTTATTATTTCCAATCCACTAGACGCGGTTACTAGAGTTTTTGAAAATACCACTTGGTTTGATACAAAAATCGCATTTTATTCATCTGGAATCTGCGCAATATTAAAACGAGCTTATCTCTATCCTAAATGTAAACTTATGGGTGTCTGTCATATTGAAATAAAATTGTAAGCTTCTCACCAGTATTAAAACTACTCCCTCTGTATATAAACATATTAATGGCTTTTCAACCATTCGATAACTTTCTACTAGTCCAGGGTGTATGTACATAAATATATGCTGCTCGTCCTTGGAACATGGAACCGTGAATCCAAAATAAATAATCTTGTAAAATTTCCGAACCTCATCACAACTGAAATAATATTTGACATTGGATAATAAAAATCTTCGAAACAAATATAACGTAGCACGTCATTTGGACCGACGAGAGGTAGAATGACATGAAAGGAAAAACAAAAAGCTTGTAGATTCGGGAAAGTGTGAAAGGGTGATAATGGAAAAAGACTGTTCGCTTGCCACTTGACGCTCTGCATATTTCATCCATTCTTAGCATTCACTTCTTTTCCCTTGAAGGAAGTTCACCATAAGGCATTTATGACAGGGCTAGTCATCAATATTTGTACAATACATAAACACACTTTACCATAATTCCGCAAAATTTCACAGCTGTGGTCATAAAGGAAACGTAAAATATTTTCGAAACTCCAACTAAACTGGTCATCATGAGTGAATGCCAGCAAATAATGCTATACACTCAGGGAAAATGGGTCATTGTAATTGTTGGGTGTTACATTTTCTATTTATTTGCAAAAGTGCACCATTTTTACGCGAAATATGCTGCACTATAAGAACATTACGGTTGGGTCACTACTCAAAAAATCTACAAAATGATGCGTTACGGTATACTGTCAAAAAGAACAACCATCTCTCCACTTTCATCAACATTCAGTAAAAGTACCAAATATGCATTATGCACCAGCAGAAATGTGGGACTTGAGCCAAGAACCTGAAGTGTTTGAGAGAGGCACTTCCCAAAACACTCAGCTTACATTGTAATACGCATAATATTAACACTAATATCACTCCCGAGCCTTTACATCAACACATACTCAACTGCTCCAGCGCAGCGATACTTACATAATATATGCTATCTTTTGGCCAACCTTTAATTTCGGCAGTGTGGCCTATTCCCGGGGCAAAGAGAATTTTTTTAAAAAAAATGAACGGAGAGGCGGTTCGCGTACCCAGTCACCCACCACCAGTTGTTGCCATTTGTTTTACACGTAATGCAATAACCTGAAGTGTTTGAGAGAGGCACTTCCCAAAACACTCAGCTTACATTGTAATACGCATAATATTAACACTAATATCACTCCCGAGCCTTTACACCAACACATACTCAACTGATCCAGCGCAGCGATACTTATACGATCTCTTTTGGCCAACCTTTAATTTAGACAGTGTGGCCTATTCCCGGGGCAAAGAGAAATTTTTAAAAAAATGAACGGAGAGGCGGTTCGCGTACCCAGTCACCCACCACCAGTTGTTGCCATTTGTTTTACACGTAATGCAATAAGTTTCGAAAAACCTACCCTGCGTCAGCCCAGTGCCACTCTTATCTTTGCAGTATTTAGTAATGCGTCAGAAATACGAGAAAAGCAAAACTATTCCGTTTGCAAAAAGCACTTTTCATTGTTTTAACAAGCAGAAACCCGATTGCCGAAATAGTTTGTGAAGGGTTGTTGGAAACAAAACTTGAATTTCACAAATAACATAAAATAATGTCTGACTCTGGCCAGAATTCCTGTTTCAAACACGCCGTACTAGTAGCAGCACAAGTACTCAAACGCGAGGGAGGCTAGAGAAGATCCGTGAAACGGTCTAATGAAGGAATGCTATCTTATCGTTGGAAAAGTTAGCGCAGTGACGCCTCAATTATTACCGGGTTGTGTAAAAGGTTTTGCAAGGTTTTTGTGTAGTTAATATTGCCAAACAATGCACCAACCCAAAGGAACACCCAACCGTATTCAATTAAACTCATATAAACTGGAACATACAAAAGCCATGAGCCGTGGCCAGGAGCCGCAGCAGAAAGGGAAATATCGTCAGAAAACAAGGCAAGTGTTTGTTTTCTGCTACTCGAGAGAGTGCTTTCTGCTTTGGCACAAAACTACTGTCACTCCATTCAATTCAAGGGTCTTAAGACGTCCAATAAAAGTTTTTGTATTCAACAGTGAATCTAGAGAAATGAAACAGCCAACGTTCCAAGATACCAAGACCAAGATACTCTGTGGGACAATGCGAGAAAAAAAGAGCAAGATGCCCCTCATAAATGCCTGACTCACCATTAACTTTACTGAAAATGCTTTTAAGGGCACAGGGAAGCAAAAGTTAAGAACGTATAGCGTTTTTCACAAGTTGGAACTTTTGTAAGATTTTACCAAGTAGTCTTATGTATATAGTCATGAATGTCACGATGATGGTTTAGCGATGCGCGGCATTACTGACATAATAAGCACCACAACATCATTCTCATCAGCCGCAGCAGCAGCAACAACAACAATAACAAACTCTATTCAAGTCAGATTCTGTGAGTGAATGAAAACGACAGAAAAAGGTTTCTCTGGTACATTACATCTGGAACGTGAGTAAGTGGTCACTCTTATTTCTAATGAATGAAACGGAGGGTGAACGCCAGAACTAAGAACCCTTATGGCGTCGTAAAGAGGCTGCCACTGTACACATGAAAAGGTGAGGTAAAACTCACTAGGGAAAAAACTAGGCATTTTTCCATTTTATATTCTATCATAATAACCCAAGTCAAGTAGGAATAATATTTTTCGCTAATCCTAAATTCTAAGAACTGATGAATCAGAAGTTCTTTTAGCCCTCTTGACTCTAACTGTAAGCAGCAGTATCATAATCAAGTCATGAAAAGATTTATGTTGAATGATGTGCAAATAGCAGGGGAAATCTGAAAATCTTTTGGGTATTTTAGGGCATCGCTGGTTCTGCGAAATATCATTTAAATCATGGAAGTGCAATATAGCAACATAGCATTGAGATTCTGAAAACGTTCATTTTCTGATTCCGAGAAAGACAGATCCTCGTGTTACGTTTTTTAACTTATAACTTTGACGGCTGCAGGTTTCTCAATATTTTGCCACGGTGAATGTTTACATTTACAGTTGCTATTAAGTACATCATGTAATATTCCATTACATATGCGTGACCACAACAAGCTACAGAAAGGATGGATGACCGCTGATGCAAATAACAAGTTGACTGAAACAGGAATCGTCTTTTATGCATTAATTTCACAACCAAATTACTAGTCTTAACAAGAAGGGTAATGCAGTGGTAAATATAAACACAGAGATATCCTTACATTCTTCCAAAACAACATACAATTGCGATTTATATAGGTTGTGGTATTCTCTCACACACCGAAATAAGACGGAAAACTTTAAGCTTGTTTATATGACCCTTTTTAACGCATTCGTCTCATGTGCACCAATTACTCAGTTGAAAAAATTGTTACATTCGTAGCAATTTATAATCCACTCAAACAACACATCTAGTGAATGCAGTGTACTTTACATTGCTCCCTCTCGGAACAAATTTCATTTTCATCTCTCCCCTCACCTCTTCTTCTTGTAAGAATGAACACTTATTATTATGAATGTAAATACACAGTACAAATGGGCAGACCGAGTTACGTCGGTGGCTCATTTCATCCAAGGGTCCACTTTATTTTCCCCACTCCATAAAATATTTTCCCGGTTCGCCGGTAAAGAAAAGATACACACACAGTAATGCACATCCATGCAGCCATGTACTACCGGTGGTGACCGGTACGCTTACCTGATTCATTCTCCTCTTTCAACTCAGGGTCAGACAGGATAACCGTGAATATGTATGTAGCCAGCAAAGTTGAAAATTATTCATCGTATCGCTGCTTTTACTTTTGTGGGAGGAAAATGGAGAAACCTGAGAACGTCGAGAAAGAACAACTATTAAACCAAGAAAGGAGACTACCGTCAGCACTGTAAATGAGCAAATTCCTTTCTTCCTCGTATCCTCGTTTACAAATTTGAACAGCGGCCCACAGGCTTTGTGCATACACATAAACGACTTCAATCTTCGCATCGTTTACAGCATTCAACTGTGAAACATTAACCATTGTGAAAAATATCTCACTGGAACCATTCACTTATTTTCCCCGTGTTCAGCATATAAACGAGACTTCTTTCTATTCCGACATTTTGGCGTATTTTCGCAACATCTACAAAATATATATGTATTGTACCCACTGACACTAATGAATATATTCTTTTGTGTACATCTTTTTGCAAAGCAAGCAGCAGCACAGCTTAGATTTAGATTCAATGCTAAAATTTATTTATTTTTTCTACTCGAGGAGAAAAACCCCGCCTATAATAGTACTAATATAATAGCCACACAGCAAATTCCAAGACCAGGTCAGTCAGACCATAAGGTATTGGAATTGGAGAAATGGAATAGCGGCACAATAACAAAGCATATTAAATTGTATTATTTGTGTGAGTGTATCTATGTGCTTTTGCAGTTTGAGTGTTGCCGAGAGCGAAAGGGGAAGAGCAGAAGAGGGAAAATAGGGTAAATCTTTGTTGTATTCTTTATTCTTTGCGAATCTATATATTTATTTCCTCCACGGACCGACGGACAATTGCCATTTTTCGCAATCTATTACAACAACTCTTATTTCTGATGGTTTTCCTCTTTATATTTTTTTCTGTATGTGTGTGTAGGGTATTATCATTATCTTTGGTCTCCATTGCATGACTCCAATGAAAATATTACACAGGCAAGCTAGATGGGCAGGCAGACAAAAGGAGAGCACACAAGAGAGTCAACCCAAAATGACCATAACGTGACTTATTTACTTCTATAGTTTTTTGGGGGGAAGGAAGAACTGGAAGCAGTTTCAGTGTCACTGACGGAAAAGTAACGTTTCTTGAGAGAAACTAATGTAGGAACGAACGGAGGATTGAGC
This sequence comes from Callyntrura guangdongensis, assembly GCA_027744295.1. NCBI lineage: Eukaryota > Metazoa > Arthropoda > Collembola > Entomobryomorpha > Paronellidae > Callyntrura > Callyntrura guangdongensis. Next base: position 16,176 of record JAHZNB010001806.1, read on the forward strand.
TTTCTCACTTGCTATATTTATGGGTTTCCCTAACTATTTGGCATGATAATAGCACGTGTTTTTGAATGAGTTTGGATTAAGTTTTTTGCGCTCGTTTTCTATCCTCCTCCTCCTCTTACAATAAAACGTTTCTCAAAGCTAAGATATTTTATGCTTTTGCTACTACTTCTGCTGCTGCTACTGATAGTACTGAACGTGAGCTGAAGAAACCGGCGCCAGCTACATGGGCTATTGACTACAGACCTTGCTGAATCTCAAAGAGAAACGCAGAAAATAATTTTTGTGCAGTGTGGTAATGGTTGTAATTCTCCACGAGCGTTGTTAGATGGTGGATGATATGCAATATCTCAAAAGTTTTCATTGCCGACTATCCCATTATCGTATAGTACATATAGATCTCGAACCCGCGGACTACTAGATAGGCAGAGAAAATATGTGGAAGAGAGAATGACATGAGTGCCTGTGTATATAGTCGATAGCCCAACGAATATTGCCATAAAACGGTTTGTGTTGGTACGTGTGCATGTAAAAAAAGTACAAAAAGTTACTCAGCAAAATAATAATAAAATAACGACGATGATGTTGATGACGCCATCACCAAGACATACTCCAACATTTCCAATGCATTTTCACCTTTTCCTGCCAATGATTTTTCTAAATCAAATAGATAACTTCTTGATATGTATACAGAACAGGACGGTGATGGAAAAATTCTGTGTGGTTTTCTTTTTCCCGTTACGTGGAATATCAGAAGAACATATTTCTTCTTCACTGTCCACCACAACTGCTGGCTATGATAGCACTGTCAGTTTTTGTTTTCTGCAGTTGTTTGAGAAACATGCTGACATCAACTTAATTCTTTTTTCTCTTTGCAATTTATTTAGACAGGGTATGTACCACGTTTTTTTGGGAAGATGAAGAAACAATATACCAGCCAGAAAAAACCTTAAGGGTGAAGCAAATTACGCTTATTGTATGAAACAACAAAACAACAGTCTACTTTTTCAAGAAAAGTTGCTGCTATATGCATATTTGTAGTGAGAGTTCTACCATACTAATAATAACAACCACACCAGGCAAATAACAACGGTTTAACCGATATAACAGGCTTACTTAACAAGTGCAGATGTACTTTTTGTACATTTTTTTTGTAAGAAGGGTACCTTGGAGTAATCCGCATAACCGATATCGACTCACTCGTTACAAGTGGAAAGAACGAGTAGTGCGGCTGTGACCGCATGATATCAGCGATGCGGTTTAGCTCCTTTGAGAAGGGCATGAGCAACCGTTATTTTTAATAAAATTGATAGTAGCTTTTTTGTTTTAGATTAGTAGGGCGAGGAGGAGATTACGTAGTTCATTGTGTACGTTGTTAAGTCACTTTAGCTTATACTTTCACAAGCATGCAGATTGTAGGGGTAGGGTACATACTTTTGGCCAAACGACCACAGCTTTTTCCATGTTTGACGAGGAATGTGTATGTGGACGGTTACAAGCAACGACTACGCTAATACTTTGAGTAGAGATTCACACCGAGTAATGAAAGAGTAAAGCTAGTTGAAAAAGGGGAGGAAGTTGGAGAAAGCCATAATTTTGTATCAATTCTTCTTCTCCTGTCGTTCAGCGATTAAATGGTAGTAAATAGAAGGGCAACTAAATTACATGTTTCCCTTTCTTCTTACGCACGCAGATAGTCTGCATTGCAGCCGCAGCCCTGGGAAAGCCATATAAGTACTTATGTATAGAAACGAGTGGTATTTTTACTGCTGATAAGAGAACAATTCTCGTAAAGACTACTTTCCCCCTACTTTTTATATGAAAGGACTAACTAAAAAGTAAACATTGCAAACCTCATACACACACACGCATCCAAGATTTTATCTGCATTACTGCTCAAAATTTATTCCAATTTTCGAGAGTAACTAACAGTTCTTCTTCTTCACTTTCACTTTGTTTGTAAGTTTTCTCCGCGCAGCAAGACAGTCACGGATTTTTATAAAGCCTCCTACTCTTATTACAACTACTTGGACATTATGTTTTGTCGTTGACTTTCCGCAATGGACGGTATAAAACACTTTGTTCCAAAAGTCACTATGATTTTAATGCTACATGAAATCAAATGAAAGACTCGTCTGCATCCCGTATAGTCATACGTTATTCTCGACAAGCAATTCTTGGAGTTGAAGCTCCCAGCAAGGAGGTAGGTACTAGTTGGGAGCTTCTTAGTAGTTCTCTGTGTTGAACTAACAGTAATTTCAAAAGAAGTAAAACTTGTTCCAAAGTTAAACGTAAAAGTTATTATCAACTCTGTGAGACGAGCAAGACGGATAAAGCGCGTGGGAGAGCGTTCTAAGAAGCACACTCTCGTATATCTACATTCATATCTGAAATACAGCGGAAATGTAGTAGTAGAAGCAACGCATAGCTTAGTAGTATCAAACGAAGCCCAAGTAAGCGCGTGGGAGAGCGTTCTAAGAAGCACACTCTCGTATATCTACATTCATATCTGAAATACAGCGGAAATGTAGTAGTAGAAGCAACGCATAGCTTAGTAGTATCAAACGAAGCCCCAAGTCCGAACCATCACTTTCATTACTGTTTACTGTCAGTTTGTCATCTCTGGTTTTGCGCTGTTCCCTCATTAATAAGAACGCTCGAATAAAAGTTTCCCCTTTCTAATGAGCTTTTACATGTTGACCTTACTCTCATTTTGAGTTAGATGTATTCCGTGGTCAATATACAAGCAAACAAAGCGTGCCGTGTTTGAAGCAGGGTGCTTCACTAGATTTTGATGAGATGGGATTTTCCTAGGATTCCCGCTTTCACACTGCCACTCTTTTTTTTAAACAGAGAGAAAAGTATATGCTTTGTGAAAATGTGTGCGACAGAGTGTAATATGGAGCAATAATAATGATATGGCATGTAAGGCCCGTGTTCAATCCAGTTCCGTCATTGTTAAATTGATATAAAGTACCAATCCCTGGCTCCCCTTAATAAGTGCTCCCCAAAGTGCTGACTGCATGAGTGCACGCATGGTACGAGTAAACAAGCAAGCCGTATGCAACATCAATGGGGAGAGTGTTCTGTGAAAAGAAGATGGGAAAAAGCTTATCGCTCATCTTGTTAATCCGCTTCTGCATATACAGGAGTAAAACTCCTGTCTCTGCTTGGTAGCATCAATCAGCTCCCAGGAAAAATCACAACGAGTACGTTACGTATATATATCCCCCTTCACAACATCAAGGGCATACACTAGTATAATAATAACATGAGTAGAAACTGCTTCTGCACAATTTTTTGTTCAATCAGGGAAAAAGCCCTAAGCACTTACAAAAGCTCATTCTCCAAACAGAATTACATACAAAAATCACAATATTGCTTTTACTTGTTTTGAGAGAGAGGAACATCTAGAGAGCAAGGCGGGGAAGCAATTTGTGTAATGGTGTGTCCAGTTTAATCGACTGTCAAGTGGTTTCAGAAAAGAATCGCAAGTTTAAAAGGTGACTTTCAAAGGGACTAATAGGTATTTTTGCTGCATGTTTAATGAAAAACATTGCAGTAGTACCGCGGGATGGAACTGCGGGAGCGAAAGTAAAATTGGAAACAAAAAACCTGTCTGTGTAATCGTCCGTGTTTTGTTACACGACCTTCCATTATACACATTAGCGTGGATGAAGATTCGTGAGTCCATGTCGTGGTATATAGCACACTCCATATAAAGTGCATTACTACTTTTTGATAAAAATGTTGAAAGTTATTAATTTCCCTTGTTTTCTCTGTCATGTACTTCCTTCCTTTATACCAAAGGCCTATTCAAACCGTACATAGAAAACTCTAGTTTTTGGTCATCAGTCACCACCAACATGAATGATTTGATGTATCACTTGACAGATATCGTACTTGATACGGGGTGACATGTCAATTGATATTCGGCTGGTCTTAAAGTGACTCGATGCAATTGCAATCCATCCGGAAGAGGTTAACCCTTACCTTTTCATGAGACATGCTCAAAAGTTGTGTATTATAGAGGTTCCACGGTAGACGAAGACTGAAAGGTTCATTCATATGCAAAGGAAGTAGGTTTTCTTTTAGTGGAGAAAAAGGGAGTGTGTGAGTACATATTATACTGTTTCAAAGCACAAGAAACTAAATCAATCTCTGTCGGGTGACTCCACAATGCAACAATTTATTCAAGTAGAAGTCGCTTTTCGCTGATTGCCAACATTATGTTTCTGGAAAAAAGCTGTATCCCAATAGCATCTCTCTGGTGCTGCATACAGACAAAGGAAATAAGTCTGGTTGAAGTTATTAAAATAATCTTTTATTCATCACATATGATTCACAAGGACCTTTTTCCTTAAAAAGGGAAACCCGTTTAATATGAACTGAATACAAGCAGCAGGGAAATGAATAGAAGAAAAGGAGACGTTGTTAAGGCTCTAAGAATTTATCGGCGATGAACATGACGACACAACGGGAAAATGCGCACACACAGACATGTAAATTCGTCGTTCTGAGAAATCAAAAAACGGGTAAAAGGTTGAGAGTGTCTGTATGAAGGACTCCATAGAAAGAGTGGTTTATGCACGAGTGAATATTTTTTAAGTGTATAAAATCCCAAGGACCCAAAACACGTTTTCCTTTTCCTTTTTGAAAATATGAACCAAGGAGTCACATGAGGAAACAAACGGTGGAATGATGATGATATTTTTTAAGAACTCGTATTCCAAAGACGGAGTTCTCTTTGTGTGTAGAAAACATAGTATGGGATGGATGGACTATGATATGAGCGTTTCACAGCAGCTTATAGGAATAAAAGCGTTAGAATTGCAATTTACGGTTGTTCTAACTTTACTAACAAGGAAGAGTCAAGGTCATTGTGGTTCCACTGGGATTTTTCGAATGGCAACTCTGAAAAGTAGAGAAACATGTACAAGGCCCAGGAGAGGCACCAAAGAGGAGAGGGGAGAAATATATTTAAAGCAACAAAGAGCTTTTACCTTCACGTCTCGTCAGTCACACACAACACAACTACTTTGCCGTGTGTTACGTGTATGGTATTGTTGATTGAAGTCTCAAGGAAAGTTAGTAAACAAGAAAATTAGTTTTCAGGCATTCATGCAAAATTACGTTGCTTTTTATGTTTACATTCAGAGAGAAAATTGGTATTTTCTATTGAGAGCCTATTGAAATGGTTGGTAGATCTGGCGGAACGGAAAACCGAAAGCCATTTTGATTTTTATCTCTGTAATGCTTGCTTTTATCAGATTCATTTGACTATTATTAACTTCAAACCTGGTAACTGGCAACATTAGGAAAAAGGACTTCATAAAATAATCGCCAATCCTCCGCTAATCGCTAATAATCGCTAATCTTCACTAAAGTTTTTTGTTAGACTTTTCTTTACTTGTTTACAGTCAGGTAAATAGCACCACTTCATTGCCAATATGAATAGCCCTTTTTCCTTTTCTTGGAAAACTTTTTGTTTCTTGTTTGTGGGATTTCCACAAGAAGCCTGTGTAGAAACAGAAAAGTAAGTATGTATGCGTAGCTGTTCCACTACACATATATTATACGTAAATGGAATACTATCAAAAGTTGAACTTGTAGAGTTAAAGTAGATATTATGAATAAGAAAAATAAGAGGAAATTCCTGAGAATTTTATTAGGAGAAAGCAGCCATTTGCTCTTCCTTAATGATAGGATTAGAGAAAAAATTAAGAAGGCTTTCCCTTTCATCTGTAACAACAAGGCAAATTGTCTTTATTCCCCGTTCTATATAGACTCCTTTGATGCTGCTAACAGACACGCTCGTATAACTTACTATACTATAGAAGCAATTCTCATCATCAAAAGCGACCAGGAAAAATCCACTGGGTATTAGGCCAAATGACAATGAAACAATATGTTAGCCCCGTTAGTAAGTAAGTACTCGCTCGTTTCCACAGGACAAACTGAAAACCTTGTGGGAGATTCTTAGAAGTCATCCATTACACTTGAAGTGTCCATTTTTTGCGACAAGCTTAATACACATGCACACTGGGTACATTATGGTCTATCAATACTACTTTTTGCTGAAGGCTACCCACACACAGGCACACGTCTGTAAATGACTTTGTTTAGAGGAGAGAGGCATGAGAAAAAAAGAGATGAAGATGAAACTCTTCAAAGAATTTGGGCAGAAGGAACTACATGAATTGGTCACTGGGAATGTTATTAACTCTTCGTTGGATTGGTTGTGCTGGACCAAAGAAAAATAATATTCTGCTTGGGTTAGCAATATAATTCAATGTTGATTTCTCTTTTGCTCTGTATGCCCATATTCCCCCAACTTAAATAGTTTCTGGGATTGCCTGGAAGCTAGTTACTCAGTAAGAGAAAAAACTGCGTGGCTGGCAGCAACGTCTCATTATTTGTTTTTTTAGAGAGAGAGAGAGAGAGAAAGAAAGAAAGCAAACTCTTGCATTCCTCGTTGTGGTCATGATTCATTTCCTCCTTAGCATTTCATTTCACGGTACACTGGAGAAATACAATATGTCCCACTTTACAAGTCTCCTTCATACTTATTGGGAATCATCACTCACATTTCTGTCAATTAATCGAGGTTATTTGCCCACACAAAAGCGGTGTTGATTATACTTCTACATTGAAAGAGCGAAAATATGGATACACATGTATCATTATTAGAACACGTCGTTTTTTGCGTCTTTTCTCTCTGTTGGTGCGTGGCATAGCTGCATATTTTTTGGCAAAAGTTATTTGAGCAAAAGAGGAGGGAAAAAGAGAGTAGTGTTTTTCGCTACAATTTGAAGTAACTGCTTAGAATCCATTTTTCTTACTTTTCTCCCCTCCAGTCAACAACATTCCAAACGTAAGCGTTGGGTTATTTTTTCCTTTCTCTTGACATGCTTCTCAATTTATTTCTTTATACTTGCCTACCTTTCTTCTGTAAGATAGCTTTCGTACAAACGAATACAAAAGAACTTCTTTTCTTCTTCCTTTTTTTGTGACTTCGTTTTCATATGAAAGCAAAGAGCTTGAAATTAGTTGTTCCAGACGAGATGAAAAACGTGTTACAGAAGCACCGGTGGAGGCAGTGCTTCATTAGTCCACCTATAAACTATAAAAATACTCGCCTCGTGCATACACATACCTACATAAAATCATCTCCAATTTAACGGTAAAAATGGAAAAAAGTGACCTTCGGACTTTCCAGAACAGTATATCTATCGAAAATAGGGAGCTGATCGGGAGGCATCTAACTATACATACTTATTTCCCTGTTTACTTCAGCACAAACGTGTAGGGACAGTGTGAGGTACAGTAAGCAAACGACATTCTTCGCTAAGCTTTTCTTTCTTTCCTTCTTTTTTTGTCTAGTTTCCTTTGCGTATTCCAGTTTTATGGGAGAATGTTTGTGTTTGTGTTTCGAACCAGAGCCACATACCACAACGTATATTTTTGGCATTTAACCGTGGATTATGTATGTACGTCAATGATGTCTTGCTGAGTTTTTTTCATAACGTAGCTATACGAGAATACTTTGTCCATTAGGCAATGTACACAGGATGGGGATATATGACTAAAAGTTAAGAAAATGGATACCAGGGAATGGCTGTTTTGGCGTTGCCAAATGACGGGTGACGGATGTAGACTTGTAAATGAGACATCACAAGGTAGCTCTGAAGCTTAACTTGGCTTACCATCGTTATTGCTAACGGTAGTGGGGTACATTTTGGCAAAAAAATGGTTCATTTTAGCGTTTAGACACACCTTCTGTTCTGACATGATTTTTTGGCGGCGTGGCAGGGTCTTGCTGAGACAGTTCGTTTTTTAGGTGTCTATGTACAGGTAGGGAGGAATATATATTGCCATTAGCATTTTGAATAGAGGACGAGGATTAATGGATACACGACGAATATCTATAACGTGTATTAAAAACGAAATTTCAATATCTTTTTTTGCAGATCAAGTGGCAGCTTTTTATTCTGAAAAGACAAAATTAATTTTTCACGTGGAAATGATTGAGGACCAGAGCTCAGCCATTCTGACAATTTTTTTCATACTTCAATCTGATTTGACTTGATAATAACGTATTATTCTACGGTAGTAGTAGTAGCATACATAAAATACATAAGCATTCCACAAAAATTTGCAACGAGACACACCTCGTCGCCGTCTGTTTCTAGCATATTTTTTAAAATTAAGGTTATTGGGTCAAACGGAAGATCTGTTCTGGCGGATCTGGGCTTTACATATATTTTAATCTTATTACCAAATTGATACTCTGTCATTGTCAGTCAGTTTCGGAAACTCCATTATTATCAAAATTGGGAATCTCTTAGGGGAATGTGAACTGAGTTAATACACGCACACGTACTTGATACACCTGCTTTAATTTGATATATGGAATATGAAAGCAGCATGACATACATTTTGCCATTTCAAATCACCTTCGTACAAAATCACTTGTTTCAAGACCGTGCAAAGATCATCTCAATCACTTTTCGTTTGAGGGAACATATCTTAATTTGGGCGCCAAAGTGAGAATTGATTTGCATTATATAAAAACGAGCATTTCTTGTCCCTGTCATTTACACGTGGTACCGGAATCTGTATTTATTAAAATTGCATTGCATTTTCAGATTCAGATTCACAAAATCGAATCACCTCTATTCCCATAAAAGACCCGGCGGTGAGTGAAATCCTTACTCTAATCTCGACTTCGATTATTACATATAATGCGTATAGGTATTCTTATAAAACCTCAAGTTTGCACAATTTGTTGGAATAGTTGCTCATATTCATGTTAGTATAATCTATTTTCAAAGTAAACGCGAAAGGCAAGGACAAAATGAATTATCTGTATCCAAAAAACCTGTAATTAAATGACCCAAGGGTCATCAGCCAACCGATCGTTTTTATAGATTTTCCGCTATCAACATTTTCTGCGTTATGAACGGATCAAAAAAAGAGCAGCAGATAGGAAGGGAAAAGCTGCTAATTCATCAATAAATTTGGGCAAGTGAACCACGTTCCTAATGTAATGAGGTTATCTAAACGAATAGGTCTGATAAAAAAATGTTTCTTGTGAGTTCCGGTGTTCGATTTTCATTCCCTTTTGGTATCCTCTGGGTATCAGGCTTAATAAAGATAATAACGAAAACATGATCGAAAGATAAATTTAACAAGGATTACAGTAGTATCATTTTTATTGACAGTACGACATAAAAGTTTACCCTAGTGGTTAGTTTCAATGCACGAAGTACGCGATGCAAGGTTCAACGCCAACAGAAAAATTTCACACGAAATTACATTCTCAATTAGCATAGGTTTCTCTTTTCGCACGTATTTCTCTGTTGATTCGCACTCGACTCATTCATAAACTGCATTTGTGCTTCATATTTGCAAATAATGGAGGCTACAACGAAAACATGATCGAAAGATAAATTTAACAAGGATTACAGTAGTATCATTTTTATTGACAGTACGACATAAAAGTTTACCGTAGTGGTTAGTTTCAATGCACGAAGTACGCGATGTAAGGTTCAACGCCAACAGAAAAATTTCACACGAATACATTATCAATTAGCAAAAGTTTTTCGCACGTATTGCTCTGTTGATTCGCACTCGACTCATAAACTGCATTTGTGCTTCATATTTGCAAATAATGGAGGCTACGTTACAACTAGAGGGAGATATATTATGGTTCACACTTTTGTAAATTTGTAAATTACCTACTTACTACCCACCTACCAGTTTTTGGTTGTAATAAAATATTATGAGGTGATTTAACCGTCACCCAAAGTTCCGTTTTTACGAAGCATACGTACGACTGAATGCACTTTAAAGGCCTTTAATACATTTGGTTGGGCATTGAATAAAAGTAAAAGGAGATCTATTTTTTTCGAAGCTCAATAGGTACATATACACTCAATATGTTACTCGGGCAGGACAAACGTTTGAGAAAATTGGCAATATTTAATAGATTTTTTATTGCCTTTTTTGTTAATAAGCCTGTCATCATGATTCATAAAAAAGTGGTGATTTGTCGTTTGCTCTTCAAATAATAATAAGTGGCCTTTTTATTCGTTTTAAGTACAAGTTATAGTCTTCCCTTTTCAATATAAAAATCCAATTACAAAGCAGCCACCTGACTCTTAACTTAAACTTTAATAACAGCAGCGAAAGCTCATTTCCTTTAGAATTTAGACCCACCTGCTTTTGCTATTTTTGTTTTTTAGTAAACCATACGTCAACACATAGTTATAACTTTTACGTTCTTTACATTCCGTAAACTTTGATTATTTCCCGCACGATTTAAAAAAAACGACGGTGCTCTCGTGCTCTGTAATAAAAAAAGCCACATGTATTGTCTAGATAATGCTTAGGTAGAGACCAGATTGTGTGTGAAATTGGATCTCTGTTTGATATTAATGCTACCTCAATGTAGGTACACTGTCGTATAACATAACCTGTAATAAATCCAAAATGGTATGTAGGGACATGCTCATGAACGTGGAGGCTCACGCGGGCATTTTTAAAGTTTCAAAGGAAAACGCAATAAACGACATTATTTGCCGCGGATGGGTATTGGCAAGTGGGCTAAGTCAATGCCTCACAGCATCAGCATCATCATCTCTCTTTATACTGTGTCGGTACGTTGGTATCCCTAGATTCTGCGACGCAATGTTACGAAATCCTACTCCGTCGTTGCCCCAAAGTATAACCGTGTATTATTTCTCCCATCCGGAAAAACTTCCTAAAACAATAGTAATGACGATAATGTTCCTGATGATTATGGTGATTGTCCAACTAGGCCAATATAGTATCTCTCTCTCTCCCTCCATACACACTCATCTGTCTATTATACAAAAAGCAAAGATAAAAGAATCTCAGAGTAGGGCAATAATGGCAGACACAACTTTACATACGTTTGGTACACATTTTGTAATTCTGAACAACTAGCAGAGTAGTAGTTGTAGAAGTAAAAAAGAATACGAAAACTTTTAGAATTTTCAAGAAAACGGGTAGTGTCTAGAGATCCTACCAAGAATTCATAACAAGCCACTCACAACCTTTTCTCCTTAGCCTGTAAGCACTAAGCACACTGTTGGGTTGCCGACAGACAAAGCCAAGGATTCCCCATTTTTGTTTAAAGGATACTTATGTTTCGAGAAATATGCAAAGGTACAAAAAGCAATGTATAAATCTAAATAAAGCAAAGAGAGAAAGAGCACATGGAGCAGTTATCAAGGGAAAACAGGACACATTGAAGGGCAGCGGTAATTCGGAGAGAGAGTCTCTTTCTCTCATTCCGCTGTCTGCTCATCGCTGGTCTCAGCTGCTGCATTGCAAAAGAATGTCGTCTGTGTGTGTGTGCTCACGCTACAAGAAAAGGTTGCGAATCTTTTTTTTTTTTGGATGTTACGGAATGAAATTGAACTTTTTTGTGTTTGATCTGGTTTAGGCTATTCTTCTGGAACGGTGCTACCGCACAAACGAGTACAACGGCATTTTTCGTAAAAAAAAAACGTTGCTTCTCAAATTGTACCTATGTAGCTTCTCGTTCCCTTTCTCTCTCCGGCCCACTTGGCGTTCCCCTCTTTCCTTTCTTTCCCTCTGAACATGGGATACCTAAGAATGAATGTCGGGCATTACTATTTTCCAAGCAATAAGGAATCTAAGTGGTTCATGATATAATCCAGCCACTACTGTCCCACTGACAATGTAGGGTATTCCGATGCCTTACTATCATGTACGGTAAACATGAGAATTTTTTGGCCTTCGGGTGCTCGTTGTCAAATTTAGATATACAGTGTCGCCGTCACAAACAAAAAAGGTAGTCATATTTACGAGGTAAAAGCAAAAATATATGTGTGTCCCGGCGAAAATAAGACTCTTTATAGTTTTTTTTCATGTCGATTCAAAAGTAACTGCCAAGTACACACACACACAAACAGTATATTGCAAGTTGTATTGGAGTTTTGTGTGTATAGCATCCTGGCCAAAGGGATAAAGAAGCCAAGCAAGTGAGCCAGGGAAAGAGAGACAGGCTGCTACTTGGTTCGTGGTATGAATGAAGGTGAAGGGAATCACAAAGAGTACTAATGCCGTGGATGCTCTTGGTTTAGTTGGAAGGAAAGCAATATGCCTCTCGTAGAAGCAGAAGCATTTGAGAGCAGCAGCATCCATCCCTTAGCATTTCGGAGCCGAAGAACGTTGGAATATTTTTAAGGGACCATACGAATTTCGAAGGAAATGAGACATTGCATTGTATTATGGAAGCTATATATGCACTACTAGCTCAAGTACTGTGCTGCGCTAGTTTTATTCAAGATAGGATGCCCCTTCTTTTTCTTTCTCCCTTTTTTTATCATCATTCTAATGCTTATGTGTGCGATACTGAACGTGCCAGCAGCATCACAAGCAAAGTCGCAATAGTGGTCGTTGTAGCAGCAGTAGAGGCAAGAATCATCATCATCGTATAAATGATCGCCAACACACATTCTCCATTTGATACTGTGCCTAATGTGTCTAATGCTTCGGCTCGTGCTGGCGGCATCGCAAGCAAGGCGTGCATTCGCATTCTACATGCATGGCTATGTAGAATAGCAACGTTTGGTAAGGAGAGAGAGAGAGAAAAAACACACGAGTTTCCCTATCACACAGGCACCATCACCACCACCAACGCCGCCAACTTATACTGTGAAGCTAGTCAAGTTGTAGGAGTAGCATATAAAGTGGATATAACGACCAAGGCACCATAAACTTTTTCACACAGTCTCTCTGCTTTCTTTCTCTGTGGTAGAATTCTGGAGGACGAAGGGAGTCCCTCTTTTTTCCTCACCAAAATATAATGCTACCATTTCAGTCTTTAGTCAGGTCGGATCTTTCACACTGTCCGGACGAAAGTTTTAAGAGAAGCTGGCACACACGAGAACAACAGTAATATTAGTTCCTGTAACGAAAGACAAGTTAAAAGCCTCACCAACATTAAACTAGGATATAGAATTACGCAACGCCAACAGTAACCTTACACGATTTCCTGGCTGTTATTATTATTGTTATTCGTTCAACTTGCCTTGGATTTTTACACTTAGAATTCGATATCAATAAAAACGATAAAAATTTGTGCCCACAGAAAAGAAAACAAAAGGAGAAAATCAGAGAGCGCGAGAAGTAGACAAAGCGTTAACAGCTCTGCACACACAAACACATATGTATAAACGCAGTGAAACAAAATCCAGAAAAAAGTTGTGTCACTTGTAATCCGATCTCGGAGGTAGGTTACTCATAAACACTCTCCTATTGCTATTAAATTTCTCTTCTTCATCTTGACATAGGGTAGCATTGAACCAACAGATTTACAATGGTGTGTGGTGGTGTAGAAAAGAGAAGTGTCCGTTAGAGAAATGCATTACATACATTACAGTTATACTCGGCAAGGGATATATACATATTACAGAGCAGTTCTCTGTCTATGTAGTTGTTTTCCCACCAGAACCATATCTACACTCCAATTCAGATTCAGGTTTAGAACAAAAGTAGAGGTACCTTCAAACACACTTTTCTACGGAGCGTGTCACGTTGTATGCAAACGTCTCATAATCCTGCTCGCTTCCTTTTGAATTCCATTATTCAGAGAGTCTAGATTCTCTTCGAATAAACATTAAAAAGGGTAAACAAGTCCGCGTGTAAATAATTCTGTCAGTGGTATGGACTTGGTTTGGATGGTGGTAGATAAGGTATCCGTGGTGGAGGCATTTGGGAGAAGGATGAAAAAGTAGATTCAATCTTGTAATCTTTGTTTTGTTTTTTATCCTTGAGGATTCACTTCTGATAAATAACATTTCTCAAGTAAAGAGAAAGTAGGGCTGGGTTAGCTTAGACAACGTCCCTATTCATATGTTTCTGAGACTTTTGAAGAAATTGGTTGAACATGGTACTCTGAGTGGTGGCAAGGATGGCGAAATAAGAAAAAAATAATCCATTCAAAATCGACATGTCTACTGGCAAGCTTCTTATACAAATATACATAATGCAACGACTATTATGTACTACTAGCGGTTGCAGCAGTGTGGCTTGTGTCTCATGTAGTTGAAGAAAATAATAGAAGCAAAATAGCAGTCTGACAATTTTTAGGGCAACGCCATTCATTCCAAGTAGTGGTAAACATGCAAGAGCAAAGAAAATAGAAAAAAGCGTGTCGTGCAGCTGGCGAGGGAAAGCAGTAGGGAAACGGAATGAAAAGTGAAGAAACAAACATGGGTACATGTCTTCAGGCTCAAGTAAAGAGGCAAGAGGAAAAGTAGAGAGAGAAAGAGAGAGGGAAGGAGAGAGCATGCATAGCATTGCATTTGTGAACGCAAAAGAAGACCAGAGTCAGCCAAACTGTCTGTATGTGGGACGTCCAAGGTGACACTTAGCTTTAACTTGTTCTCTTGTTGAACATTTGGGGTTGTATAGAGAAAAGAGAAAAAGGAGTAAAAAGAGATACAAAGTGAGGCAAATACACATTTTTCTCGCTAGTCCCTGTATTGCTCTGCACAATAACATTATCCTTTTACAGTAGAGGAGCTTAGCAGTGGAAAGAGAAAAGGAGAGAGAGATATATATAAAGGAAAAGTAAGAAACAAGAGAGAGAGAAAACAAACTTTCAGGGATGAAGTCCAGCTTTTCCCAAGGAATTGTGGAATGGTTCTCGGGTATTTAAAAAGATAGATGGTAAAGCAAAATATTTACCACACGTTTTCTACATACCGAAAAACTCGTTGGGAATCCAAAGCAGAGAGCAAAGACATGCACCACAATTAGTTTTCCATAACGTACGATAAGCACGCTACGGTGTTGTCATTCCGGTAAAACATTCATATACATATGCCTATGTACATGTTCCTTATTAAGCTCATATATCACATAAAAGGTTGTGCAAACTTTGAGCATGTAAACAAGCATTCGGTCAATTTAGTGCAACTTTAAAACTGCGAGACCACCTACGTCTCGTTAGGTATGACCTTCTTGCGTCTGTAGTTCAGAGGCAGTATAGATTAGTTGCCTTTGTGGAATCCCGTAACTTTTAACACAAGGCCATTCTTTTATAATTAATTGCCTACCCACCGTTGTATAAACATATGATTATACTTTACAATTCACACATGTGTGTGTACCTTTCCTTTCCTGTGTTTGTGAGCGAGTGTTTTTTTTTGTGTGCAGTGTGGTGTTGCTACTGCTGCTGCTGGTACATACTTGCATGCTGCGTTCCCCGTTTGACCATCTTTCCATGTGTGTGATAAATAATTTTTGATTTGTCCTGTACCGTGAACCATTCCATTTCGTAGTAGATGCCTAATTCGGCGTCAAGTTTTTTTACGTTGTTATTTTTATAGTTTTTTATACTTTCTCTCGAAAAAAACACAATCCAAACTTATTCCACACGTTTTTCTTCTCCAACTCTAAATGCCACTGTCGTCATTTTTCCTAGATATGTTTTTCTTTGTTCCAACTTGTGCACAAAGTCTCAGTTCAACAAAGAACCTCAGTTTTTCACAATTTTTTTTCCTGGGAGAAAACTTGCTCTGTTGCTCCTTGAGCCTCTTTTGCAACTACTTTTCTTCCATTACTCTGTACCTTCTTGTCTTCTGTTTTCCATTTTTGTTTGCTACTGCCGCCTCGGCAGCCGTTTTTATCTCTGTTATCCTTAAAGCTCACGATGCCTTGCTTTCTTCATTTTTCATCTCGCAAGTACAACAAATCTGTCCATCTGTGTGCTTCATTAAACTTGTTGTTCTCTTCTCAACGTCATTTTTTTGTTCTACGATGACGGCACGAAACGGTTCCGTATCAGCTGCATATACTCCGTCAGAACTTTATAGTAACTCGTAACAGTTGTAAGGGAAAATAACATTAAATAAATACATACATAACTTCCTCTTCATAAAATTATAATTATCGTTATTTTTAAATGTACACAACTAATCTGGATATCATACTGAGTTTGTATGCAACGTCGTCTGTCGTCGTTCTAATTCACAATTCATTTCACTATATATTCATTCACTATTATTATTATGATCTTTCTTTTACATCTTTTCTTTTTTTCTTGCTGTTCACTACATGAAACAAATTTTTATGATGGACGGTAGGTATTTTCTGTATTCATCTTGAAAACTTTTTTCCATTAAGCCCATTGCATTTTCTGTATTTGTCCGAAAAATTCTGTTACTCATTTTATCATTATCCGATTCCATATGCAGTTTTTATAAGAATTCGTATGCAAGAAATTAAAGAGAAAGAAACTTTTTCTGTGCTGCTTTCTTTGCTCAATGTTGTGTACACATTTTTGTGAGTCTACAGCATAAATAGTATTGAATAAATGAAATTGGTGGAAAAATTACTACATTATCTAGTCGAACAATCTCTTCAATTGAAATACTCGGCGAGGCTCTTACTGAGAAGGAAATCAAGGGTGAAAAACAACATCAATAACAAAAATATGTATATACCATACAGGTACTTTTCCACTTGGCATAGTACTTCTCATATCTCTTAGAATCTAAACTTTCCACAGAATGCCGTGCAGATTCTGCTGCGGCTCATATAAAATGCACACATATATTTACTACTTGACCATTGATCTGTTTACAACCGTCAGTAAACCTCAACTCGCAGTATGGGATTTTCAAGAGGATCGTTTTACTTGAGTGCATGTACAAAGATTTAAAGATAGGCTTAAAGGGGTATCCCTGGTGTAAGCAAAGTCAATCAATTTTCGAAAGTGGACAATTAATTGGAATTGCAAGAGAAAGCAGAGAAAGTGAGAAAGCAGTTCTGTTGTTACTTGTACACACACTTGCCGTGATTCGATAAACGATACGATAGACCATTTGATAAAACACAGGGGAAAAGGTATAGTAATATAATTTCACTCTATCTTTAGCTCTCTCTTTCTGTCACGATAACAACCTTACGATTTACAATTTTTCTCGAAAGAGATCCACAAAACTTAACGAGCATCATCAGTCAGTCAGGCTATTTGAAAGGAAAGAGCGGATAACAGCTCTATTATCTGTAGCGCGCCGTGCGACTGTTCAGCCATTGTAAAAGTAAAAACTATAAAGGTTATGACAGTTGGGAAGTGGTGGGCCCCACGGGAAAAGTAAACTAGAGCGGAAATCTGTGGCAATGCAACTTTTGCTCTTTTTTACTTTCGTTCAATCCTTGATGTTAGTAAGTAGAAAAAACATCAACCAGACCATTGCCAGTCACTCATTCACTCATGGCGAAAAGCTATACCATGCACATTTCACGGGGATATATATATGGACCTTTTCAACTGCATCTAATCCGACTTTAGGACGAGAACAAAAATTGACGGGTATATTTTCTCTAGTAGCACGTCCGTGCACATCACCATCAGAAAACATTGGGGAATGTATGCATTTATGACACATAAACCGGAACTTACATGCATCTACATATAACGATGCACGGCCACAGGACCAACTTTAAGAGCAATATGTAGGTAGAGGAAGAGACCGTTGGGGGTAGCTTTTGTACCTACGTTATCAGAGCCGAGTCGCAGGAATGAAAGGCATTATGTGTACCGTAAAATTATTGTTATTGTATTGCCAGCTTCAAAAATATACGAGAACAACAATGGAACAAAGCGAGCGTTTTTGTTGGTCCTTTTTAAAAGAAATCGTTTTTTGGACGATCAAAGCTATACTACTATAACGTAAGAGTATTTATAACAAAACATTACTATAGCATGTCAGGAGATATAGAAAGAAAATATTGTTTCAGGGCAAACAAAAGGAAATTACGAGTCAGTAAATACTCACAAGGGTCATTCCTTCAAGAGTTTTTTTTTCAATTTGGGTATTTCCTACTGGAAAATGATTGAATCAGCAGAGAAATTATTGAAACATACTTTTTGCTGTTTTAAATTGATTTTTTTTTCTTTCTCTCAAATTTCTAAACGTCAATTTGCGGGTCATT
>JAHZNB010001807.1:0-12399 GCA_027744295.1 Callyntrura guangdongensis
GTTGTTTACAAATGTTGTATGCAAAGTAAAAACCGTTGTCAATAATGAATGCCGGGCATCTTCGTGAACTCAAAACGCACGATTGGACAATTTTGTCTCTAGGTAGGAGTAATAAAACTAATGGAGTATCCAAGGCCATGATACTTCGTGATAAAACATTATGGGCCTTGGGAGTATCGACATTTTGAAGAAATAAATAAGAGCTAAAAAAATAAAATAAAAACTATATACTACATGTACACAACATGTGGGAAATATTATGTCCTAGTCATAATATCGTTTATACTCTACATAATAATTTTATGTAGCCGGGTATTTACCACCGCCATATCCTCTTCCGCAAATATATTTATTTACACTATGTGGTGTGTTTTAATTAATAGTTTAAATTACACATTGTTATGCCATAAGGAGAGAGTTGTTTTTACGACTGCAGGGCAGTATTAATTTCACTATGAATCGAGGCAAGATCCTGTATTTTGTCTGCTAGTTGGGTGTTTATCGCTTCAAGAACACGCCGTTGTGAGTCTTGAGCTCCCATAGCTGCCTCCAGTTGTGCCTGAACTTGATGTAAAGTTACTCGCAGATTTTCACCGTCCTGCTACAAAAGGAAAGAAAAACAGAAAAGAGTTTTTTAGAGTTTGAAGAAAGTGGTTATAATACTTTTACTTTTTTCACCGGAGGTGGATTTAATTACTCTACTTTTGGGATGGTATTACATAAAAACCACTTTTCATAATAAATAAGTCAGGCCATCATGATGATAATCATCATCAATTCATCAAAACATCTTACTTTGGAATCACCGGAGCCACATTTTTCCTTCAAACCCTTGATTTCTTCATCTTTCGTCTTTAGCTGCTGGGCAAAGAAGTCAACTTTATCCCTCATTAAACCAATCTCTTTCCTAAGTTCCGCAGCTGCATCAGCATTTCCTCGAGCAGCTTCTGCTTCCAACGTTCTCTGCTTCAATCGCTGGTTCTCCTCTTTGTAAGCTTGAAGCTGCTTTTTCCACTCTTCCACGTTGGCTGTACTCTCTTGAAGGGCAGCCGTCAGTCTAGCGTTATTACTTTTCAGGGTGGATAACTCTACCTCCCACTTTTTGGCATTGGCTGAGCTGTTGTACACACGAGTTCACAAAGAGTACAAAATGTTAACATTTTGTCAACAAGTACAAATCAAATGAAAAGACTTGTCAATTTCATCTTCCACTGACAACACTAGCTAATAACTTGCAACTTTTGCTACTGTGAGAGTATACTGGAAAGCACTATATACGGATTTAATAGTGTAAATCGAATATCAGTATAACTACTACAGTATACAGTACTATATACCCTACAGAAATAATGTTCTCTGGAAAGGAAATGAGAAAAAAACCTCAGAGCTAGAGATGGGAGTGAGAGAGACGATTTTTAGTTAACATCGTCGTCGTAAAACGTTGCTGAACAAGTAACACCACTACTACGTCTCAACATCTGTGCCATTAAGAGAAAAGTTGGCCAAACCGGCGTTTCCCCACATTCCATACCAACTCGAAATTAAATGTTTTCCGGTATCTATCCTATCTGCTACGAGCTCCGTACCAACTTATCTCTATCTCTCCCTCTCCGCTTCCTTTTTCGAAGTTTTAACTTTGGTCGTTTTGATGTCCCTAGTGTACACATCGATGACAAAACAGCAGTTACTCGAGACACACTTATAGTAAGTGGCAGCTATTTTCATTTGCCGCGCTGTATAAAATGACAAATGACAGGGAAAAGGAAAAACAGGGAAGGCAAAGAAAATGGTGAATTGGCTTGGATCATTTGGATGAAACAAAAGGGGTTTTGTCCTCCGCGTCTCTCTAGTCTCTACCAAATAACTACCTACATATCTGGTGACTACATAAAAGTAATTCTTTGTTGTTTTGTTAGCTAAAACTTTCGTTTACGCCAGCTTTCAGCACGACCAGACTTGGGTTTAAGATAGCAACAAATTTATTTTCATTATCGAAAGTAGCACACTGTCACGTGTGCAACTGCCAGAAAATGGCTGTTTGCTGCTCGTCCTTTTTCGGTCTTTTGTTTTGTCTTATTGCCTTCAATCGATGAGTCTTTTATCTTTATCGCAGTTTCTAAAGAAAAATTATACAGCATGCTGGTGAAATAATCCTTAATTCCTTAGTCGATTGTCAGCCAAAATACCACTATTTTTACCATCTACATTACTCAACGACAGACAACTTGGTAGTTTGTACAGAAAACAGTGCCTGAGAGAAGAAGAAACTCAAACCGGAAGAATAGTAGTAAACAACAAAGTACATTTATTACGTCTACGCGAACCATGTGGAGAATAAAAAAAAGAGAAAATAAACTGACAAGTTGTTATTTTGTTAGAAAAAATGGTGCTTCTGCGAGCTATTTACCTTTGTGCAAGAGCTAGTCTTAAACGCTCATTCTCATACTTGAGCTGTGTCTCAGGCGACTGTCCAACCAAATCCGGCTTCCCAGCTGTGGCCCCATGCTTTGGACTTTCCGTGTTGGGAGCACTTCCTGGGGGTGGGACACCGGACAGACTTTGACTCCTCTGATGAGCTACCGATACTCCTTTTAAAAGTGTGTTGGCGTTCGTTTCATTGGAATTCGTTATGATCACATGATCACCATCCTCTCCTCCACCCGCTGCGGACATTTGATTTCTCGTTGTATACGGAGATGTGCCTGTCATCATGGCTGGAGGAGGGATATTGGCTCCACCACCCGTTTCCCGAGTACTACTTCCATTTGTAACAGGACCACTGCCACCACTTTGGCCAGATTGCTTCATTGAACTTCTGGTTGCTTCTTTCACCTCTTGGAATTGCTCTATAAACTATGTAGGGAATAAACAATGAAGGAGAACATGTTAGCAAAATTACTACCTCACTCGACACAGGAGCACGTGTATATGCTCAGACAGGAAAACTTTATAATGGTTGCAGGCATCTCTCCCCTTTCATTCTACATGAAATAATTATTCCTTTAATATACCTGTCCGCCACGGAGAAACAGTCATTTGTATTCTGACGCAGCGCAGCAGTGATGTTAGCTCTCTGATGGAAGTATTACAGTATTAGTATTCAGGTTGTATTATTTCAAGAATCTAATTTAATTACTGCTGTTTTGCTTTTCGGATCACAGTTTGCTTTTTGGTATAACGGGTTTTTCTGTTATTTCACCCAATGGAGCAACTTTCATAGTGGGAAATCTGTTTTTTACTTTGCCTGACAGGACGGCAGAAGAATGCAATGCTAAAAGTAAAGCACAAATAGATAAAGCTACATATATACAGAGAGAGAGAGAGAGAGAGAGAGTAGAGAAGGAAGCATTAAGCACCCATCAACATAGTAAAACCAAACAAAACAAAGATCTTGATCTTGAGTGCGGGCGTGAGGATTTTGTAGGTGTATTTCCGTACACTTGCATTAGAATGGAGAAAGCATGCCGTGTCAAAATGAGGGGGAGTTCTGGTGAGAAAGTAAAAGTAGCCAACATCCGCCTACACAAACCATGTATAACGTGGCGTAGCATCCAGGGGATATTTTATCCCAGTACTCGGGAGTTTGCGTTACATAAACCACTGCAAAGCTCATTGAAAGCGTGTTTAATTAGTAACTCTGTAAATAGAATGCGAAATATTACGACCCTTTGGATCTCTTGTGAGGCTACTACTGTTCCATACTGCCAAGATTTTAAATGAAGATGATGCAACAAACCAGAGAATTTTCCCCCTTCAACCTGTCTTCAACCTCTGGAAATTTTTGTTTGAAATTAAATACGGCAAGTGCGAGAAATATTGGGAAGAGGCTTTACAACGATACATGTCTCCATATACGACAGACTGGGTGTGTGTTTTATTGTTTATCTAGCTCACAGTGTTGCTCAGAGAGTCGACTAATCTGTGAGTGCTAATGACAAGGAACGGTATTTACCAAGATTATGGGCTTTAACATCAAAAAGATGTCATTGTAGAAGAAACAACGAAACAACACCCTGCATTTTATCCAGTGGAAGTCTGAAAAAGATTTTACTACAGGAAAGGTCTGTTCTGGCCTGGCCTGGTGACTGATAACAGAATTAGTCGAAATCTGGAAGTTTACATATAATCTGTATGAGAGCATGACTCACTATATTATATTATTCTGAATAATATTAGAGGAAATACGCTACGCTAATTTTTCCATGAATGGGAGTTTCTATTTTACTTCCAAACTTTATAATTTACAACTACAAAACTTCTCGCTGTGGACAAAATATTTCTTACAATGATAAACGATAATGTATCACACTTTCATAAGATGTATGTGCGCCGGTGAATGTGACTTTAGACATCATTATTTTATCACGCAATAACGCAATAAAATGAAAATATTATATGGAAGCACCAATAGATATCATTTTGTAGACAAGTGTCCAAATAATGCATTGCCTTTAAAAACAGAGGAAAAACTAGACAGAATTCCCTTTTTCATTTCGCGTAATTGAATAAATATTTTCTCAAGGAACATGCAGCATTCAAAATATATTGTTACCACTGATAGAAAAACGTTCCTGTTCCACTCCACTTTTTCCCCAGTCTAGTACTGTGGAGTTTGCGATGTGTACTTGAGTGTAACAGAGCAACAGTTCAGTCAGTATATTTTCTCGGCGAGTTATGTACATGTACCATGAAACGATAGGTGACAATAAACAGTAAAATCTTTAAGTAGCACGTCCATATTTGTGCTCCCGACTCCAAACTGCTCCTATGCACCCCGCTAATAAGGAAAATTTCATGCTTGAAGGCATCACTGTCTACTTTCCAAATGTTTGTACAAGGCTTCCAGCCACTCAAGGGCTTTCTCCCATTGGTTGTTCCCTGTAGGTGGTGGCCATTCATAGGGATAATATCGTTTATACGTATCCTCCTACACACTATACACATTTATTATTGCATTAAGGTATGATCTTTCCCTATAAAACCATATTTTATAGGAAACAAAAAAATGAGAATTGCTCATTGATCTCATGAGATTGCTGGATTATAGCAACATACAAGTTTCTTTCCCCGTAGGCTTTCACTTTTTTCTCTACTATTTTTATAGCTACTACAGCAAAGCCCATTTATCTCGATATATTTTTGGTGAAGTGCTCTCAGACAAGGATAATGGTTTGGTTTGATACTATATTTCCTTTGGCAGTGCCCAAAGAACGTGTTTACACACTTAGCAAACAGAGAGGAGTACGAAGTGAAGACTACTTGAAGGTTAATAGAATCCGTAATGAACCGATCAGATGCTGTTTAGTATTAAAAATCCAAAATGATTGTGAACTACACGAGAACAGTGTGTAATTTTGGACGCTTAACATTTTCCATATAGGTATGTTTGAAGGTAGCTCATAGAAATGGTCCCAAGTGATTTCTAAGAAGACAGACAACCAATCTCATTCCTCACATAGGGAACCCTTATACCCCTTTAAAAATTCAAACAGTCTCACGATTCCCTGGAAGTTTGAGCTTCATACGCACAAAGAGAAAGGGAGAGAGATGTGCAGGGCGATAGGAAGAAACGATAAGTATACAAATGTACAAAGTATGTTCAGGGCATTCAAGCTCAAGTGGTCGTGGTCGTTGTTGTTGTACGAGCTATACTAGTACTTTGTGAACGTCATCACTCTTGATTCAAATTGGTAAAAGAGATGAGAGCGATATAATATGTATGAATGAAACACATAATACACACACAAAGTACCCCGAGATAGTAAGTAGGTAAATGTGCATGTTCGACGCGTTATAGACGACTATTGCCATTGCTGCTGAGTTGAAGTGAAACACATCAAACGTAATAGTAATGATAATGGGTAACAGCAGCGGCAGTGGAAGAAGTACTTGTTCTCTCTACATGTGTATTGTATTGGGGTAATGCCTCCACACAAGATGTGATATACCTACACATGGAACTTTCTTTTATTCTTTCCCTTTTATATATTTAGCTACAGTTTTCTCTTTTCCCCTTTTCTCCCAGTCGTTTTGAAAAGGAGGTGCTTTATTTCCTATTCTTGTTTTCCTTTCCCTGGAGGAAGAAAATCCGCTCGAATTGAACAAAAATCTTTCTTAAAGGAGAATACAAAGTTGAAAGTGGAACAACAGGAACTGCAAAAAGAAAAGAGGGAAGACGGCAAAGTAACGAACGAACGATACGGTTAAGATGCGGCACCAAAAATTCTACACGATTCAGGAAGTCATAGTAAATCTTCACAATGAGCTGTGTATACGGTAACGGTGGCGTACACGACGAAGGTGAGCCTTCAAAAATCTATTTATTATTATTATTATTTTCTTCAGATGTTTGCTTACTTTAAAGCTATTCTTCAATGTTCAAATACTACACGATGTATTGTAAGGAAAAATTTTCTCCCATGGTCGAAAAAAAGTCATGATAAAATGTCAGTATTGTGTTTTTGTTTGTTCTGTATATTATATTTTCTTTTGTGTACCAACGCTTCCGTCTAAAACGAAGGAGATTTGTATTCTGGCAGGTTATGCAAGAGTTGTAATAATGATCAAACGTTTCACTGTCTCTTTTTTTCTTTTTCCCTTTCTCTTTTTAGTAAAATGTAAGACAAACTTATTAAACCATCTCAGCAGGAAGACAACACGGCGACTACGGAGAAACAAAGTTTTTCTTGTTTTTCTTTCCTCGACTCTCTCCTCTCCGTTCCCACTCTCTCTCTCTCTTTCTCCAGTCAGATAGTCAAAGTCGATTTACCATTCTACCCACATGTTCAACACTGCTTTATTTCTTTGTCTTGCCTCACCTTATTTTGGTTTATTGCTCCGGTATACATAAATTTTAAACAGTAAATACCGCGCACGAGTGTTTTCGTTGTTTGAAGAAAAGTTCTAGAAACATGAGACCACAACCACCTTAGTTGCTTCATCCCAAAAACGATATGTGTATGATGATATGATAGGAAAAGGAACGACGACATGCTGAGACGTGATTTATACTAACTGCCATTTTTGTAATAATTTTGCTTTTCGTTAATTTATTCCTGGTACTCGTTACGAACATTAATCATGCGAAATATAACAACCACGGCTTTCGATGCAATATCGGAGAAAGCAGATCGTTTTCCAGAGTTCACTTTAATTCTATTTTCAAAATTTATCTCTGCCGTTGATATTTTCCAAATGACTAAAAATGTTTGCCTATGACTTTTCCGGTAAGTTTTCCATTTTGTTAGTACATTTGCATTTGCCTGCCGCATTACATCATTATTTACCCGTTACACCAGAGTTTCTCCATCCAAACTTTCCATGATATTCAGCAATGGTCCTCCTACGTAAAACCAAGTTTTTCATTCGTTCCTCGTCTTTTCTTGTTACATAACGATTTTTATAATATGCGATTGTGACTGGTAATGGTGTAGCAAGCAGCAAGAAGACGAACCAGCAATCCCGTCGAGCAAAAAGAAACATCCGATTGGTAGCTGCTCGTATAGCTAAAGTAATACTCAAACCCAGGCTCTGTTGAACCGACTCGACTCAATTGCAATCAACAGTTCCATTCAAAATATCTTCCACCACCACCATCATAAGAGTACTTTCACGCTGGTGACAGAATTGCGTGAGAAAGTCTAGGAAATAATTTCATCCTTTCTGATGAAACCATTACAGTATAAAGGAAATATTATGTCTATGTATGAGTTCCCATTACAGCGTCCTTCTTATATAGCCTACTTTTTTGTTATTGCTGTCGATTATCGAAAAAGTTAGCGGACAAGTTGAAGTTGTAGTGTAGCTGTCTGTGAGTCTGTGTGTGTGTGTGTTCCAGATTACAGAGCAGAGATGGTCGTTTCTGCAGACGGAGAGCGTATTAAGGACATAAATACACAAGCGATGTTTGCGACACAGTGAATGAAATGAACCATAATTTAAGTTTCTTTTGATGACTATGGGGTAATCCCCCGACTCATTGTACTACATAGTAGTTTTGTTACATGAAGCAAACATCACAAGCCTTGTATATAGCTCCGTTGTTCATACATTTGCGTAAGCGTAAGTTAATGCAGGAGGATAAAAAACTAAAAAATCGTGATTGCATTCAAAGCAAAAAAAACACAAAATAACCATTTTCTTTGAGGAAAGGCTGAAAGAAAATGATAAGAGAGAAAGCACGCTAAAAATACTGCTTAAAGCAAAGAGGAAGAAGGAAAATGTGTACACAAAAATAAAAATAGTAAACAGATAAGGTGTGTATAAGCAATGGAATAAGAAAATACCAAAATGCTTTTGTTGACGCAACAAACAAAAATTTGATGAAGCGCAAAATCTAAAGCAGGCCAGAAATTAGCATTTAAAATCAATACACTCGCATTTCGCAATGAACGTGAGCAACAGAAGCAGAAGTAGCAGCATCTTATATTCTTCAATAACAGCCTACGTGCATAAATGATCTCCGAGCTGTTTTTTGTAACACATGTACGCAATTGTGCTGGTTGACAATTTTATTTTCCACTCCTTTGAAATAGAGTACGAACGAATAGAATGATTTTGTTGGGGTGCAGCGAAATGCGGAAGAATGTTTTGAAAATCGATGTCGTGTTTATAGAATATGCATGCCTACACTACTCAATGACTCAATCCAAACGTTCATTTAACCGTTAAAGATTTTAAAACATGGAGTAGATAACATGCCACAGCGCGCTTTAAAAATTTACCAGGCATATTCTACCATTTCACATGAATGCGATAACATTTGGTACTCACCTGATTTGAAAGCGTTTGAAAGCTACGCCTTGGCGGTTGACGTTATTTTTTTTAAATTATCAAATTACTTGGCGGGTTTGCCGTAGTGCCACCACCCGCAATTTAAAGGTATACAAAACAGACCATAAACTACAAAATAGCAGCTGCAAGTAGAAGCATGTTATTCTAAGGCTGTTACACAAACCACACACTGGGTGTCATAATTTTCTTTTGAAACACACTTACACACAATCACACGTCAAACAAAATAAACTTTAAATCATTTACATAGCAGGTTTCAATCTTGTACTTTGTATGTCAATATGAAACTTTTTTTTACAGCAAGCCTAATGGAAATCGAACAGCAGCGGCAGTAACAACATTTCAGGTTTACTTTTGTTTAAAGATAGTATCACAGCAAAACTACTTTTTCCTTTTTGTCTTTTTACTTTTAACTCACAGGAACTAAGTGGTGACGATTGACGACGAGCTGGCGATGAAGTACAGCAGTGTCATTTTTGCATGGTATTAACGATGTAGCAAAAACCAAATGACATGCAATGTGGTGGTATCTGAAAATGTGCAAGAAAACGAATAAACAACACTTATTCCTCCGTTAATAACCAATTTTTTCTCAAGCTTTTAGTACTACAAGCACATATATTACTAAAACAGTTCACGACGAGAAAAATGTTGAATGTATAATTTTGTGAAGGGAGCAAACACATTAAAAATAAAATATTTTGTTTACATACTTAATACTTTTTCTTTGCAATTACAAAATTATTACAATTTTCAAAGTTCTAGAGAGCAGCACGAGGGATGTGCAAATTGTTTTGTTTAAATCACTCACTTCCGTGTGTACTTATTTGCATGACCAAATTCGAATCAAAGCAAACTTGTTTCTGTCACCACATGCAAAACCATAATGCACAGGAAATGAATAAGTTATTAAACATTATCAGTACTTAGAGGACAGATAAGAGAGAAACAAGTTAGGCTACAGGGTGTAACAACAATCACACATCAGTTCACTTGCTACACAAATCTTATGTCTGTCAGTCTGACGACTGACGCCTGAGTGAGTGTGATATCTTTGTGTCTCGTTTGGAAGAGAAACGTTCAATGTTGGCACGAAAATCATCATATCGCACGCTAAATGGCTACTAGGTACATACATATACATGTATTGAATTTTTCTTACGCTGTTGTGCAGTGTGCACACATTTACTGGCAAATCTTAATTCTGCCAAAAGACACATAAATTTACTTATTAAGGGGATTTTGTTTAATTTATTTAAACTTAATTACGAACTACTTGATTCTTAACCCTTCTATTTTTATTTGCATGAATGCACTGGTGAACAGGCAAACACATTGGTGCATTAAGGATTTTTGAGTGTGTGATCACATGTCTGCGTCCTTTACCTTCTCAGTTGTCTGTTACTTGCAAATTGTTAAAGCTTGTAAAAGATTGTTATTGTTTTGCTAATAAATGAACTTACCGTTTCAAATTTTATGATTGACAGAATAAGTAATGACTGACCTACTTGAATCTGTTACTTGGTGGAGTTACAAAAACAATTTAAACTTTGCAGTAGCAGTTAGCGGTGGCTTACTTCTTCAGAGCACACTGATACTTCACATTTACTTGTCTAAAAACGCAGACAGTTTCTTATCACTTATTAACGAATACAGATGATGGCGATAGGGATATCAGAGATGGAGTGACGATGAGACTACTGCTGTTTTATCATTTATTTAAAGAATGCTTCTTGAAAACTTTGCGGCTTGTTACGAAGACTTTTCTGTTACACACAAAGCGTACTAAAGTTTTAGATTAGGTGTCTAAAGTTCAAACGATGAGTCATCATCAAAAGAATGAAGTAACTTTCTTCCCATTAATAATTATTTATAAACAACAACAACAACAACAGCGTAGATTGGACTTTAGAGAAGAATGCAGAAAATTTGGACTCTTAGCCACAGTTTTCATTACTTACGTCCGTCAGACATGCTCCTGTACAAAACATTTTTTCCCAACACAACCACCACATTTATGCAAAACACCTTCACTGTTCTCCATACACCATATTTATTATATAATAAAAATAAACACAATTTTTTACATATAAACAACACTCAACAACACTTTTTGGAATTCACCATTCAGTTAGTAATACAGTCAAAAGTAAACAAACAGGTCACACTCATCCTGATGACGATTATACAAAAAAACCAGAAAGATAAAACATTCTGTAACTATAATAGCGCTTTTTTGGGCGGAACTTAGCATTTAATGAAGATAACGTACAAATTCAAAGAATATGGCATGATGATGAACTACACACAAACCTATCTACGACAATATGCCTAAACATTTGCAATTCATAAAGTTGTCAAAAGCACAACTACCTGTCCAAACAAATCTACAAAGTTGATGTACGTAACCCCGAACACACTTGATATTTCTTCATATTATTTCTCTCTCTCTCTCTCTCTCTCCGTCTTTCTAGCTTTTTAACTTTAACAGTTTGTTCGTATTACTGTCCTCAGAAAAAACTAACTTTTTTTCTTACACATAAAAGGGTACCATTATTTGTTTGTTTAATGGTGGTACTACAAAAATGAGGAGGACTTTTTTGTTTTTAACAGGAGTACACTTACTTCTAACACATTTCATGCACAACACACTACTGTGTGTGTGTTTTCTCGTCTCGGCAGCCTCTTTTTTCTTCCCTCACAGTATTATTTACTCTCTTGAGGCATGTA
The DNA here is from genome assembly GCA_027744295.1 of Callyntrura guangdongensis. Taxonomy (NCBI): domain Eukaryota; kingdom Metazoa; phylum Arthropoda; class Collembola; order Entomobryomorpha; family Paronellidae; genus Callyntrura; species Callyntrura guangdongensis. The sequence continues at coordinate 11,524 of JAHZNB010001807.1, forward strand.
GTAATAATGTGCTACTAAACCGTAAGAAATAATATACATAGGTACGTGCCCGTGTAGCAATGTTTCCGTACGTTTGCTTTCTATATTTACGAACACACAGACTCTCTCTCTCTCTCACACACACACACACACACACTCACACGTTACACATTACTTATATCCTTTTTTAGATTTCTTCACTTGGTGTTTCCCATCATCCATCCGTTTTTCTCTGACTGTCAAGCAGCAGCAGAAACATTTTTTTTCTCCCTCTCTCGCCTTAGCTCTAACTTGCTCTTCTTGTTTAGTCACCAACGAAGAGAGTGAGGGAAAAAGTGATATTACTTAAAATGTATGCATATGTTCTTCCCTATAATACCAGCAGTATATTATTTGCCGAGTATCCTTCTACCTTGTGTAGGTTCTGTATATTCTCCTGGCCTGTCTCTCTCTCTCTCTTCTTTTCAAAATGTATGGACAGTATAGCCAGGGAAATTTTTTACTTTTTACTTTTAAAAAGTGTGATGCCAGAGAGAATGTTGCTGCCGCTGCTGGTACTGGTGGAGGGTATTTTATATGCATTGGTTTGTTTCTTGTGTGTGAGTGGAGTAGCGAGACTAAATTTTATGTATAGGTTTGTTTTTATGTAGTTTCATCGTCGCATGTGTGTATGTGTATGTGTGTGGACTACAATCACACATGATAATACCAATATTTTTCTCTGTGTGTGGATCTGTGGATGTGTGTGTGTTTGCTTTGCCTTGTTTGTGTGCGGATTCATGAGCTGAACATTTCTTTAGAGTAATAACGCTAGAGCATTCTCCATACACCCATACAAAGTCACACACATACACATAACACACTCTGTCAGTAAAATGTTGATGCCGCCGTGGTTGG
>JAHZNB010001808.1:0-42564 GCA_027744295.1 Callyntrura guangdongensis
ACGTACCTACTCAAATCCTTGAAACTTCAGCGACAAACACAAAAAATTGGTAAATACTTCATTTATCATGCTGATGGGTTCTCATTTTGCATCGTCTTATCGTCTATATCCAACAAGCTAACATTAGAATTGACAAAATGAAAGAAAATGTTCCCTTTTCCTCTCGCACAGCAAGTTCATGTTTTACAAAATGAGACTTGAAAATTTGTGGTTTTAGCGTTACTAATGCTAAAGCTTTTGTGCAGTTGTGTAGTGACAAGAGAAATGTTGGAGGTTTTGCTCTCTCTTTCATGTAAAAATCTTGTAGTCTTAGAAAGACTGTGAAAATTCTACAGCAGTGCAATCCTAAAAAGTAGCATGGGTGCAGCATCAGTACTACAAATTGTCCACAATGTTCTCTGACTGACGATAACTCCAAAGAATATGTATTTAAAATGTGCCATTTCGTTAAATTTATTTGCCATTTTTCGCAACAGTATGAAGGCACGAGTCCGAGGTAAAACGAAAGAAATTGTTTATAATAAAGTGGTGATATTGTAAAAGGGTAATATTGTCCACCCGTTTATGCAATGAATTGGTTTGTACTTGAAGGAAGCAAATTAATCAGGCTGCCTGGCAATATTAGTCAAAACAACAATGTAAAAACACTTCACTTTTCTCATCATCAGTTTGAGCATCAACATGACGACATACATTACAATGAAGTAATCTTCATTCCCTCGCCTCGTACTTTATTCTTTGAGCATAGCTACAAAATGTTTGAGACATACAGTCAGAAAGATGTGTACATAACGGCACCGAAGAAGACGTAGAGAAAAAATGACATCCACTGAGCTGCTGACACACTGTATTCTATAAGCATACCATAGCGTAATAATAATAACAATAATATGAAGAAGAAGAAGTGGTAGTAAGCCAACCCACTTATCATTTTCTTTAGTGGCAGCGTTAGTCGTTGTCGTCGTTGTAAATGGCTAGCAAAGCAGTACTACAAGGAAAAATAGTAGGTTGTTTCATGATAATTGTCCATCTTTACGTTTTGCATGTAAAACCGAACTTAAATCACTAACACACACCGACCAACCGACGAGATAGATTTATGCACCTGACTCTGAATAAATAAAATAATACTTGGTACAGCGTCAAAAGTTGCTTATTATTTCTCTTGTGTAGGAGGCCAACTAGACGCTTCTCACATTCTTACTTGTTAGCAAAAGGATATATATTTTTTACTTTTAGGAAAAAGTCTGTTTTCAGCACAGCTAATTTTTGCCTATATATATAAATATAAATATATACATATGTATATTTATATATACTTGTGCATTACTATAGGTTTTTGCATGAGTATTCAGTAGTTGTTTTGCTTGGTTGGTGGACAAATCGTACAATGAACTAATTTGGTAGCACGGAAATGCCATGCAATATATTTACTTATCCCAGTATCACGTTACGCACTCTTTGTTTGGCGCTTCCCGTTGTCCCTTTCGTAACTGAAAACACATAAATAACGTCGTCATCTTCAATGCAACGCATATGATTTAGTACTGTTGTTTTAATAATGAACTGTGGATGCGGTCGTGGTGGTGGTGTTTATTCCTTATGCCAGCTTAATAACACCATGCAAGATATGAAGCAGTAAGAAAAACATTTTACAACTGCTAAATCATTCATTATTCGTAATAGTGAAGAAAAACGTTAAAAGTGTAAGGAGGTGTATTTCCTATCCTTCAGCTTAGCAACGAAAAGACAGTAGCTATTCTCTGTTCCGATGTCGTCGTTCGTTAACAGTTGCAAAGAGGAATAAAATGAGGAAAGCCATAAGGATGGCGGAAATAGTATTGTAGTGGTGTACTTTTCCCTTTAAACTGCGTTCATTCAGCGGCAACAGTTTTTTAATAAGCACGTTAACAATTCTTGCCTTTCCCGTTTCAAAAAGAGGCATTCCCATTACTCCCACAGAAAGAAAAGTTGGTATGCAGATGTAAAATATCCTTTCCCATTGTTAATATTTGCTGACTGTGGACCTATATGTGTGCATGTCAGTCCAGTGTAATTAAATTGTTGAAAAGTACCAACAAACAATGATGCATAGTTTATAGTTCATATTTCACTATAAGAAAATCACAAATGAACATAATTTGTTGTTGGTTTGCTCTTTTTCACTGCTGTCTAAATGGCATTTCCACTGTTTTTCATTTTTTTTCTGATAGAAAAAGACCTCACTTACACGCACAGAATAAGATTTTTTAGCTCATTTAGTTTAGCACAGAAAAATGCAAACCCTTGCAAAAAATGCGTATCAATGTCGTGACGAAGTCTTACTGATTTCAATTGTCTCCGCTGTAATCTGACCATGGAAAGCAGAACTGAAAATAAAAAATAAAATAGATTTATGAATCGCATTGCATTTAAACAAAAAACAGGGAAATAGTCGTGAAAAGCATAAAAACAGGATAGTCAAACGACGATAAAATTATAATGTTCATCCCAGAGTGTACGAACACACTTATCATTAAATCAGTCAAGGTTTTATTTCTCTCACATGTCCCAATATTAATTATTATCATTACGGTAAGAAACTATTACAACATATGTTTTCATAAATGCACACGCACTCGTACCGGATTACATACCGTACTTGATGCAAGGGGAGATGTCACAGCACAGGATAAAATATATGTATTTAGACTTAACCTATCGTTAACCAAAAACAAGGTAAAATTATGTTGTCCCGTTACGTTGTTGATGTTGTTATTGAGGTAGAAAAGAAATAGGAATGAATGCACAACAGTGTAACAAGTTTGTCATACTCTGAGTTCAAATTTATTAGCAACTACAACTACAAAAAAATTACGTCGCATTTTCACGATAGAAATATACTACTTTGAAACTAGTTAACGCTTCCATGTCATGTCAAACGAAAAACAATTGAGACGGCACAGTATTCAAATAACTTCAAATAACTTCAAATAATTTCAAATGAGTTGTTGTATGCGGGAGAATGACTGACAAAACCGTGCTTTCTAAAGAGCACACATACTTATTAACATGCGTGCCTACCCAATTTGTCATTGAACACGATTTTGGATGCCGTTGTTGTCGTATAATTGGCCGTCCTAGAATTGGTAGTTAAGTATCGGGTTTTATAGTACTGCTCTGGAAATTGCATTGTTCTATCTAGACATCACCCTAGATCTAGAAACGTAACAACCAATTTATTGCTAGAAATATTTATTATGAGTTGGTTTAAGACAGTTGGTGTTTTCACTACCCTCAATCTGAGATCTACACAGGCATCCGAAAAATTACACAATTACAACGTGCTGATTTTCGCACAACCAAATATGTATAAAAATAGGACTCGACGTTTAACAGTCAGCAGAGCTTATTTGTATCTTCATCAGTTTTATAGTTAAACTTGTGCATGGGATTTTGTTGAGAAAGAGGAGACGTTTCCATTGTTTTGTTTTGCAGGTACATGACCTCCCGCTTTGAAATAAGTAAAGCGGATGAGCAATTCGTATAAAACGTACCATGGATATACCTACAGACATTTTTTGTCTTCTGGTGAACTTAAAATGTACATACGTATAAACACAAACAATGCCTCGGCTGCATTGAAACGATTTTTTTTTCTTCTCTTCTCATTTTATCCATTTTATCCACCACAAATTTAAAGGAGAGTGAATCAGTTCACACAACTGTTGTTTCTTTCTCATCCCATGGCCTTTTCTTTTGAGTGTCTAATTATCAATAACTTTTTAGAAGTAGAAGCCGAAAACAAGGATTCTGTTCAGAAAAGTGTTTTGCATCATTCTCATTGATAACAATTACATGAAAATCGGCATAATACGTATTCCAATGAAAAGAGTAAACTTCTAGCAAATAACTGTGTTGCAAATAGTGTGTAGCCTACCTGGTGTAAAGAAAGGTAACAGAAAACAATAAAAACCTTGAGGTATGGCAACTTGGTAACATAAACAATAATAATAATAATAAAGCAGAAAATATGCAATCTCTTCGTTTTGACTCTTTCATGTGCTAATATAAAATCTGATGCAGTATGTGGAGACTATGGAGGTGATATGGTACACAACTTTTTGAAGTTATACGGCAAATATACGTGCCTACTAATACATCCCATATTTATAATGTGGCAGCACAAACTCAGTGGCAAGCATGCTTTTTTCGTAGTAGTAGTGATATCAGTATGTAGTAGTTTATAAGCATTTTGTTGGCGATCGCACACATTCACACGTTCTCGTCTCCTCCTCACGCAGATTTTTGTTAAATGATGATGGTGATGATAATGATGATGATTAAAGGGTTGACGAGTATGTTCTTTTTGAGATAGGAACTCATTCCACTGTAAAGAAACGTTACTTGGTACGTTATTAAGGAAAAAAGGTGGAAATACCTTTTTCCTGGCATTTTTTCTTTTCCCCTTAAAATCCGTAACATTGCAATAGTTGATGAGGGCAAAGACAATTCACGATTCATCATCAACCGAACCAAGACACATTTTTTTTACTACACTGACTTGCGTGCCTGGGTACAACACTGAGATATATAGGAAAGTAATAAATAAAATGAAAATAATAATAACAGTGCGAAAAGTGTGAAATAAATGAACCAAACAAACTGATTGTAATTTACAAGTGCCGAGTTGAAGTATACATCCAATTATCGACGTTTGTACGGTGCATTAAATTGCACCTCATGGAAAAAAGGGATTAATGCATTGTCGGTTGAAAGGTCACTTGAAAAATGATGATGATAATGACAGCATTGACACGATCAGCGCGTCATGTCATGTCAATTCGCTGCTCTTTGTTTGCTCCTTTTGCTCTCACAGATCATTCTGTCAGATAGCTGGGCAAATGTACCCGTTACAGTCAGGAAGAAAGATGAAATTATTAAGAGAGTATTGTTTTAACTGTCGAAACAAATAAATCATGAGCACGTACAAACTCCTCTCATGTTCCGTTATCACATGTTATACTTACGTAAGAACGTTTGGAGCTAGTGCTCTTTACTCAACACCAAGAGTCAACAAAGTAATAATTCCTTACTTCTTTTCGTCGGCATTGTTTAAGGTCGGTGTTAATGATCAATGCTTTTTTGTCAATAATTTTTTTTACCAGTTTTCAGTTGTTACACGCATCATCATTAAAATAAAACATGCAACTTTACGACTGTTTTATTTTCCCTAATTTCTGACTCATCTTCTTCACCTCTATGGGAACACAATTCGATTTTTTCTTGCAATTGGCAACCCAAAAGTGAGTCAGAAAGGGAATCCTGCTGCTGTTCAATTACGCAGTGCAGGTTACAACCTGGGCGTTATTTGTCTTCTTATGTTACCAGGGCACTGCAACTCTTTCGCAACATATTTTTGTTGACGCTCACAATTGGCGCAATGACGGGAGGCCATAGCCATGGTTCGGGGAAAATGTTATGGCAAATGAAGCTTGTAAACTACACAAGATGTTACCGATTCTATGGTACAGCAAGAATAGCAGTCGTGCCCATATTGACGTGGAACTGTAAAATGAGATATATTAGTACTCCCGTTAAAGCCTATCCATCTACTTCATTTCCCTTCTGATCAGTAGAGTATTTTGTTATTTGATATGATTCACTAATTTTTGCAAAAGAGAAAAATGTCTCGTACGGAATAGGCCACGGCCACGTGATTTGGGTATATACGAAATCGGTAATAAAGTGTTTTTAAGCAATACAAAAAACGGACATCTAGTTGCGCTGTGCAATTTTGCTCTGTTTCAAATTAGAAAAGAAATTATCACATTGGTAAGTTTTTTAACTTGCCTTCAAATTACAATAATTGCTCTTGAAATGGCATGCAGACGATTCGAAGGAGTGTTTATGATTACGATTTGTTGTTTCATACCTTCGGGTCAGACAGTTCATAAGATGGATGTGTCTCCTCAAAAATTCTTGTCTTGACGTGGCATCTCATTCTCCTCTTCCTAAGAGTCACTACAACAACAACAACTATTACTTCTTCTTCAGCAACATTATACATACGTTGCCTGATATGGTGGTCTAGGTCTTCGTCATAATTTTAGTAGGTTTCTTGCCTTTGCGTATTACATTTTTGTAATTCTATGAAATGTCGGCCTGCTCGACAAGTGACACACATATTTTAAAATATGAAGTTACGTAAGTTTTCTCACAGCAAACGGATCATAGATAGAATGTTGAGTGGTGGCGGTTTCGGCCTACGTACGCCGACAAGTCACCCCACCGAAATATAAGTGCAAGCACGCCCAGTTAAATTTAAATTAAGTAAAAATGTTCATTTAAATATGGGGCTATCTCTTTTCTAATATCTGACTACTCAAGCAAGCAGTCATCACGGGGGATGTTCATTTACAATAAACAACAGGCAATCGCCAGTTTTTTATGCGTGGTTTTAGCCATGACGAACTTTTTATGGGTTTTGGGGGAAAACCTTTATTTGCATTTTAAAACACACTTGGCTCTAGTCTAGATTGAACTACGGACCCAGTCTAGAGAAGTGACATTGAAAAAAATTGCCATTTTACTGGCTAAGGTACTCATTTCATGATTTCTCCTTCGATCCATTACGTTACTTTAGTATGTATAATATGTTGCAATTGCAAGCATGTTGCACGTGTATTCAGTCAATTATAAGGAACATTGCAAGTCTATTTGCTAATCAGAGAAAATAAAAGGAATTAAATAAAAACGGGGTTAAATTTTTCATCGTGATTTTTGCAAAAAAAGAACTCGAAAAGACGAATTACAGCACTTATGTCTTAAATAAATAAATGACAATTTATACTTGATGCACAAACTTGCGCATTTAGTCGTGAACATGCTATAAATTCTTTAAACTTCTAATTTGTCTGCAGTAACAATCGTGTCGCTCGTAAACCAGACAGTGACTTTGAATGACTTTTTTTCAAAATGTTGACACTAAAGCTCTAGCCAAGAGAAGTGCCATTTTCAACAATCCCCAACGGTTCTTCCTTTCTCCGCAGAGTTTTAACAAAAATTTCTGCTTTGTTATCACTCTGAATTTCTCATTATTGTGTACGCGACAACAATAGTTGCGTCTGCTTCTGTCGGTGTGCCAGGCAATGTAAACAAGGCTCAAAGCATCATTATCATCGCTGTTTGCCATGTACAAGATTTAAATAGGAAAAGGGCCACAGGACCAATATGGGGTTCGCTAGTAATGGCCATGTAAGGTAGGAATAAAGTGGAAAAATAGTACACTGAATGACTACTTGAAGACAAGGCACCAAAAATCCCCTTGTTCTCCTCCCTCTAAACAGCAAGTTAGATTAATGAGTTGGTTACAAATGATGGCTTGCTTGTTCATTACAGAAAGGGCTGCATGTACTCGACTCAGAAGGCGAGGGAGTTCGGTTTAGCAATTCGGAAATGTTAAAGCAATTTTAACGAGCACATAAAGTTAACCGTTTCAACGTGAACAAAGGCACAACACGAGTCTTCGACAAGGCACTCCTGGTACCTTGACGGTGACGACGGTTTCTCGGTGCATTATTGAAGCTAGTGAAATATGCAAAATTAGGCGACAACTCGTTATTGTGGCTATTTTTGGTTCTAATACATCAAGTTGACGTTGTGTGTGCTTTCATAGTAGCCGGTCATCACTTAGTGCGATGATGCGATTAGTTATAAGTACCAATAATAGCAAAATTATAATAGGTAAATGCCGAGGGGAATTACGCAATGAAATATAAGCACTGAATACTCAATAGTAAAAGGAATGGCTTCATCTATCAACGAATTTTTTACTCGACCACAGCGCATGATAACTTACAAAGGAGATGGAGATTTACAGAAGCGTTAGTGTACATAACCATGACCATGTTCATTCGCTCCTCGGCTGTTACTTACATGCGGTTATTACTACGAAGTGCCAACTGCAACATTCTACATCACATAGAGATTTAGCAGAGTTCCGTCGGTACGTATCTAGATGTTTAGATGTGTACCTTTTTTTGCTGGCACAACAGCGTTCGCACAGGGAGGAGGAGGAGGAGGCTATTTTCCGCATGAATGGCACTTGAATGCTTGACTTCTTGAGGATGTAATTGAATTGACTGTAAAGGTGGTGGTGGTGGTGAAAAAGAAAAAAAAATTAAGTAGTTTTCATTGGTAGGTGATAACCCTCCTCCAAGTTTTTTTTATTGCCATGCATAAATGTTTTCAGCTTAATGTGACCGGCTACATACCGGGCCTAGTGGACGATGGACTCATAAACTGAATAAAGCCAAGTACTGTCGTCAATAAAATTAATCATTTCGGTTAGTAATGAAAATGGAATGCGAGCTTGTACCGTGTGGATGCGTACTTGCTATTTTTAACTTTTCAGCAGGACTTTACCAAAACAGTGACCAAAGCTTCTGTTCATTCATGAATGATTTTATGACCCTCGATGTTAGACGGTTGTAAAAAATTGGCAGAAACGACGCTGCCTGTACATATATAGCATAAATATGAGTACTGTTGAAGAACGGTGGGAATAAAAAAATTTCTACCCCTTCGGCAGCTTAAACTAATTGAATTTTGTCATATATGGCAGCTAATATTTACGATAGCAGAACAAGCATCGACGAGTTAGTGCACTGAGATATTTGCATATTAATGCACAAAAAAATCCTTTGCTCATTCTTATTAGTCGTACAAGTTTTATTGCTTGAGAACGGGACGTGTTTTGTATTCTCATAAAATGCACACATGTATTCACAACTCAAACCGAAAGCCAATGGACATTTGTACCAAATATCCCTTCTGTCATTCAACTTCAACTGGTGAATCATTCCTGGTTCCGGTTATCCAACACGACATTTGTCTCTTCTGGTTGACTGCCCGTACGAAACCAAGCATACATACATATATTATCATTAAAACAGGCTCATGAAACTTAAAGTTCTTTCGAAAGCTTTAACACGAGATAACGCACTTCTCATTTCCTTATAAAATACTATTTATTCACCTGCAATAAATTTAGCAGGAATTTTATGACGATTAACTTGAACGAGCGTCAGCACTAAGAAGGCACAAGTGCAGAAGTCGCAAAAATGTCGCGGTGTGCAACATTTAAAATAGAAGGGACTAGAGCAGGTTTTATTGTCGGCTTTATTCTAGTTGTCGTCTTACACTCAGAAAGCATTAGACAAGCTAGTTGAAGAGTTAGGTTTGAGACTCCCGGCGTCGTCGATGCTGGGCATTGTACTTAAAAAAAAGTACACATGAAACAGATCTCTTACGCATTTGTTGAAATTGTCTCATGCAAATTTTATGCTTTTCAAATCACTTTTATTTATTTCCATTTTGAATTGTAAAACTGTAGCAGGGATTTAAGATAGGAAGAACTAAACAGCACACAAAGCGTCTCATCATGATAAATGGTAGACAATACGTTTTAATGAAATTAAACATGTCTCACGACCAGCGCTCTGTATTTACATACGATTATACAAATCTAGTGATATAACAGGCCTTTTATCCTGTGAAGAGTTACCATGAACAAGATTTACTTTATTTGCTGTTAAATGAATACGTGACATATGGGCATTCAGAAATACTTTATTTAGTCATATAAACTTACATCACCAAGGAAACAAGACGATGATGCTGGCGTCGTTTTTCGTAGCGTTAATAATATCCTCCACATCGTCATTATCATGAGCGCATACCTAGTTGTGAACAGATAATCTATTTTCAGTTAGTAGTCGTACATGGTAGACAGATTTTCGAGATTTCAAGTAGAACCACGACTTGTGCAGCCATGTCGCTCTAAACTTTTTTTTGTAACGGATCATCTTTCAAAATATGCCAGTTCTTTTGAATAAAGTGCAGTAATGCAGAGATAGAGAGGATGGCTGCAAAAATGCATTGTAAAACAGAGCTTGGTATTATGAATGGTTAATGCCTCTTGAATGAAAATTAAGTTAATTCAATAGTTGTGTTTGACAGTGATTAAATAACGTTATAAAGAGAAGTATATATATGCATTGGTAACTTGATATAGATGAGTTAGTGTGGCTGTGTGGCCACTTGGACCATTTTTTATTCTTTACAAAGACCATTATTAAATGCGGCCTTTCTTTTTAACGTTGCAAAGATTTTTAGGATGTTTAGTAGCATAACGGAAGAGGAGGAAGCTTTCGCATAATAATTTCGCTTTGTGATATAATATAATTTAAAGTTACCGCCACCTCTATTAATAGCATTGCACTACTGTATACAAACAATCTCCATGAGTATATGCGACTGCCAGGGAGAAATTATTTGGGTAATGGCGAGATTGCTTTAGAGCTTTGCCGAATTTTAATTTCAGGTAATGAATTGCGGAAGAAATAACGCATTCGAAATTAGCTCATTCATTTTCGGGATAGATAGTCACTCGCGTTCCGCCAACTCCTTTTAATTTAACTCGTCATTTAATACTCAACACATGCATGTTTTGCAGAGACAACAGAACAAAAAATGTCACCATAGATAACCTAGGACGTTTGAAATAGGAGACAGGTTAAAAACCGTACACACAAACATGACATTTCCTTTCTTAAACATTTGTCATTTTTTGTTTTCTTTCAGAGGGCCTATTAAAATCGCAGTTCCCAGTGTTTACCATGTACGCCCAAAAGTTATGTATGCCAAGTGCACGGGGTTGCACTCGTGCTTGGGGATTTGAGTTGGTTCGTGGTTACTATATAAAGGATGCTGGTAAAAAAGTCATGCAGCTCCCTTCACGAGTTGCCTGCATGGATGCGTGTATTCAAGAACGGGAATTCCCATGCCGGTAAGTTTACGGGTGATCCTTTTCTCTTTCTTATAAATCATGCTCGCGTATGCATATGATAAGGCAATGTATTCAAACTATAATAAAAAAAATGCATACCACCACGACAAACTCTCCTCTTTGTAACCGGACTAGACAAACTCAGCGCGATTTTTGACAGGCGACATAAATAAGTCACATCATTTCTTTTTTCTTTTCATCCTTTGTGCCTTCTTAAGATTTTCAGCGACAATGAATTCCTCTCTGTTTCTCTCTCTCTCTCTCTCTACTTCCACATCATAGCACAGAGTGACTGGCATTGAATTTTTTTCTCAAAGGGAAAGGCTCTCACGTCATCACGTTACAATTGGGACTTTTTTACTCTTTATTTCGTTCTATACGTGCATGTTTGATCTACTTATCACCCATTCATTCATCGCACTCATGCCGCTGATGCTGCCATCAAATATCTATATCAGGAAAAAAAATTAGCATAGCAAATCACCAAGTTAAACACTTTTGGTCCTCGCTCGCCGTCTAATCTGAACACTTGGCTTTTGTCTTTATCTTCTTTCCACTCTGAGCAACTGCCCACATCAACATTATCTTTTCTATATTCTCTCCATTCTTCTGCTGAAGTCGGACATTTTCCCATTTTTGTTTGTTATGCTCTGCTTTCCCTAAGCCATAAACAATAGAATTCTACACCGCAAAAATGTTCCTTGTCTATGAGTCAACATCCCTATTTTTACACATATACGACTGCATAACGCCTAACTTGCCAACCCAAATCCTTATTTTAACCTTCAACAACGAAACTTGATACTGGCAATCAGTAGGATGGACCTAGATGGTGATGATGATGATCCTCACGGGAAGGATGCAAAATATAGGTAGTAATTCGTCACTACTGCGGGTGCAAATACATACCGCGTACTTTTGTTTATGTCTTCAGAATCAGTGACCAGCGAATTAAGCTGGGTGATAGATACCCGTATGCTTATGCTTACGATAATTTTACAAAAGACATCACGTAAATATGTGAACTGATGAAAGGAGGAAATATATTCGTCAAAGTAATTATTTTCGGAACAGGACAAAACCATTTAGGAATCTCGTTGTTCTTATTGTTTAGCCATTGACGGTAAATGAAATAGCGAAAGCTTCAAGCTATTTATCCTATTATTATTTAAAGTTATGAGTGAGAGAAGATGAATCCCTCCCCTTTGTATAATATCCATTCTTCCTGTACTTTTAGCGTTTATAGCAGTCAACAGCTCACACACACGGAGCTGAGCATTTAAAAGTAACATTGCAAAAAAGATTAATGACTACTGAGTGCCACTACTGTTGACTGTAGAGGGGGAGTAGTGCAACAACTGCAATAAAAGTCGTCATCGTATCAATAGCCAAAAGATTTGGTTGAATATTTTTCTGGTTGCCGGACTTGGCATTATTCATTTTTGCAAGGCAAATTGTACCAGTGATAATTGAATTTCAAAGCGGTCACCAAACGCAATAAAAATACTTTTCTCAATATTATGATGGTAACGAGAAAGTGGGATGGGGGATATTTTTATTTCTTTCGCTGGGCTTCGGGCACTGAACGCTATTACCATTGACAGCGAACCGATACTTTTTAAAAGCGTCTTTAATACAAGAAATACATGCTATCCAAGTTCAGTCCTATAATAGAACATAAAATTCTGGCATGCATGCATTAAAAATATGAAATGGCATTGTAATAAATTCTAAAAATATAACAAATGAACAGTACATTAGCAAAATACGCGTTCGAACACGAACAATATTTGCAGCTGCATCGAAACCACATTGGGAGGCGAATAAATATTTTTTTTTAAATAGCTTTATTGCTGGCATTTACACACATTTGTATATTTATTAGTAGGCAGATCGCTACATGAATTAATTATAAATCTTTGTCTCTTGTAACAACGACCGTTTTAATGACGAAAATCTTGTTATTTTCGGATTAGGCTAGTTGGTATTGAAAATCGGCGAGGGCAATAAAAATCTAGTGTATAGTATATAATGATCAGTAAATGACTAAATATCAGCGACATAGATCATTCAGTTCACAACGTTCCTTTTGCAATGGTTTTTTTCACAACTTTTACATGCATGCAATCATTCATGTCAATGCACATCAGTAGAAAATAAAGCATCACACAGGTAGTAATAATATCGTTTTCCTTCATTTTTAGCGTCAGTACCATCACCAAAAAAAAACAATAAATAAATAACGATTTTATGATAATGATCTATGCTTAAAGCAAAGCTTTGGTATGTAAAAATAGGCAGGCACGAAGGAAAATAAAAGGCACACGCAGTAATGGGAAATTCATGAAACATTGACAGGCTCACGGTTCATAGTAATTGCAATTCGACAAAAATTGGCAGTAAATGCCATTTTATATTCATCTTCATTACCCGATTCAGTTGTAGTGAGTGACGCATTGTTCTCTCCTCTTGTACATTATTGAACTGAATTTGCATTTTGTTTGATATGTAGAAAGAGAAGAAGGGAGGAAGTGGTTTTTTATGATGCTATTGTGAAGTATCAAGTTGATTGGATGGAAAATATTTTAAGGGGAACAACAAAATGCATTTTTGAAAGTTTCTCCCCACTTTTCAATTTGTTGCATAAAATTCGTCAGGAAGGGTCAAGAATCAGTAGGTTACGACGACGCGTAAAGTAAGCAACCTTCTGCTAGGAGACAGGAATCTAAAGCATCGACCCGAATTGAGGAAAAAGTTGATTGTATCATCATAGACGTATTATTGTGTTGCCTAGGAAGAAGGAAAGAATAAAGGTCGTTTTGTCGCGAGTCGACTCGCTTTTATATTACTGTAGAAAACGTACAACTTTTTCCCAATTTATCGCATCACAGAGAGAGAGAGAGAGCACACAGTATGTACGAGAATTCACAATGTACTTTTGCCATGGCAGCATGCAGCGCTTGTGTAGGCTTTTGAGCATGGCCATGGCCTCAAACCTGGTGATTAAAATCAGAGTTTTCAGTCAGTATTGCGTGATGATGAGTGAGTTTTCATTAATTTTGCATTTATTTGGCTGTTGAGGAGTAATGTTTATCATTATCATGTTCCTGTGAAAGTATTTCAGTCAGAGATTGATCTCAGATGGTGAGGATGACGCACGTTTAGAATTGGAAATAGCGTGCAACAAATGTCAAATGTACAATGTCATCACTCATTGCTACTATACGTATTATTACAACTGTCAAAATATTAGTAGCCGCACTTTTGTCGGTTATAGTTAGATGAGTTCTAACTAATAGGGGCAGGGTTTTTTCTATCAGAATATATATAGGTAGCTTACCTTCCTTGGTGTGGTGCAGTGACACGCAAAGTGATACATAAAAGAAGCCAACTGCCTACGTTGAAGGAGGTATAAATGTAAACATTTCGCATCTACATTTTCTTTCATTTTCGCATTTTTTGCAAGATATTGCATGTAAAATTGGAGAGGAAAGGAACGTCATGAAGTGGGTATCAGTAGTCAAGTAAGTCGACAACATTACATGGCGTATAAGTCCAATCCAGTAATCTCTCTTCGTAATAATTCTCTTATTCAGTTTCTCTAGAGAAGTATGGTTCATCATAACAATACCATGCATGCACAATAATGAAAGCTTGTGGTCATCTCCTTTTTCAGTTTTTTGTTGCCTCACTGACCTCGATCTCACGTTAGGATTCATATTAGTTCACTATTTTGTTGGTTAGAAAATTGTGACTCGTTTCCTATTACGATGATCTTGTTGTTACTGTTCTTATTTTTGCACGTTGTGTATATATCCCCGAAAAAGTTTCAAAGTATACTACCCACAGCAATAAAATAAATAAACATGAGTGAACTTACAGTGCCATGTATATGAATGTATGATGCTTTTTCATATACAAAACGACGTGTTTATTATGTACAATATGGGCACAACAAACTACAACAAAAATTGGTGATGTTGTATGTCTGCCACGTTGTTGATACTAATCTTCCTGATTTGCGGTGTACTTTGCAGTGCAATGTCATCCTTGTTCTATTATCAAAAATGAGTCGAGAGGGTAACAAAGTACCAACACATATACAGAGATGCATCATAATAATGCAGGAATAATAATGATGACAATAAAAAAGAAAACGGAGATGACAGAAATGCACCTTTTCTCTCGTCTACTTTTATGCTCCGGCGTCGCTTCGTCATTATGCATGCCGGCATGGCTACATGTGTGACATGTGCGAATAGAAAAAGATTTCATCATGGTTGATAAATGCGTGACAACCCTTATTTCACACATTTTTTACAATCTTCTTACTATCGTCGTCATCATCACCAAAAGCTGATTTATGTATGAATGCTCATCATCGTTTCTTTTCGTTTCGTTACAATATCACAATAGAGACGCTTTAAACGGATCGTGTGCGGAAAGGAAGGAAAATGTAAAATGATTTTTTCCCTTTTGTGCAAAAGAGAGTGAAGACTTTTGTTGTTTCTCAATGTGTGTGGATGAATATTGTATCCTTAAGAGAGACATACTGCCAATATATGCCTTCAAGGAAAATGCATTTTACCTCTGTATTTTTAGCCAAGCGCTTTTCCTACTACTACAACAACTACTACTACTTCTGCCGCTGCTGCTGTTGTTGTTGTTGACGAATAAAATCAATTTTGAACAAAGTGCTGTTTTTATCCCCTTTCTTCCACGGGGGGTAATGATGATGAACATCAAATTGGAAAAAGGAGCACCTCACTCACGCTCTACAAATTGTGAGGAGTACTAATGCTAATAATGTGGTCATTTAGCGAATCGATCCCGATAAATATCAGCTCCGAAAATATCTCTAACAGTTATATGCATCAATATGTCATATTTCCAATCGTAAACATATGTATGCATGCACATACATTTTTATGAATACCGTAGTAGTAATAATAGGTATTACGCACTTTGCAGGATGCAGAATGTGCCCAATTGAATTTTAATTGAGATGGGTCGTTGCGTTTGCGTCGTCCTCGTACAAAAATAACCTGAATTAGCACCAAGACGATACATGGTGACCAGTAACATGATAGGTACACCATACCAGCAACCGAGTGTGCCACGACCGCCGCTGAGGAAGTTTGTACTAAAGACACGTTAAACTACGCAAGTAGTAAAACTGCTGTTGCCAATATTAACCATTAATAATACTACAACGCGCTGCATTTTTGAAGTATTAAAAAAGATGAGTAAATTGCATGCTTATTATTCGAAGAAAACATGTTACCATACCACGGTAATTTAGTGCACAGCAGAGTGGATGTGGCTCTTCTATACTCCCCTCGTGTTTTTTAGGCTGGCTTCTTGTACTAGTTCACTACTTTTATTTGATTCAGATGAATTAAGGTCCCAAGGCTAGAAGGCCAAGCGGGATAACTTTTTTTTACTAATCTTCGTTCATTCTATTCTGGTAAATCGCCTTTGCCTACGAATTCAAAAGATGTTTGCTTGTGGTATGACGAACGACTAAAGACGGTGAAGAGCAGAGAGTGAGGACAAAACAACTTCATGTACTTGTTGAATATGTGCATGTAGGTTTTGTGCAATGTTATAGATACCCCGTAAGATGTAGAATCTATTTAACATTTCACAGACACCTTGTTCTCCCTGTGGCTGTCTAATAAATTTAAGGTACGCTGTACGTGTATCGTGTATCTTTGATTAGATTCTCAGTGCATTATACAGGTGCGGTGAATTAGTAACTTATAGCTCTCGTCGTCATCATCGCCATCATCATCAGCTAAACTGCTAACGGAACTTTTCCCATCGTATTTAGAATTTGTCTTTACTTTTTCGTTGTGGTCGCGGCCACACTGATATAAACTGCTCGTGCATAATTTCATGCGTATTACCGATAATAAGTAATATTGAACACCTAATGTTTTAGAAGTGTACGAGCAAGATATCTTCTTACAGTTCCTAACAGAATAGGTAAAAGGAACTATAAGGAACTGTAGCACTGCTTGACGCCGTCCTACAAGCCTTTGTTTCTACGGCCGCCAGAGAATTAATTGTACGCATTTTATAGGCATCAAGGTAAGTGGTCAGCACTGAAGTCTACCTCTATGGTGATATTTTACTGCAAAGACTTGTTGGTTGTCATGCATTTCCAGTGTCAAATTTTAGTAGAGATATATGTACAATAATAATGTTATGCTGAAACAACAGTTTCGGAAAAATCTTAACGTATAAAAAAGTATAAATATATCGTAAAAGCAATCTACGCAACGTAGTACTACAAAATTAAACTAAAGTTGGACCAATTTTGACGTTTAAAAGCTAAATAGCGCAAAGTTTTTTTTGGGTACTGACTTGCCATTAGTAGTATGTTCAACAATAACAAATAAAATAATCATAATAATAGTAATGAACTTATTTTTAATCTGATGTGCTGCTTGTTTAGATTCAATATGACAGACGCTTCTGCTCGTATGTAGTTGTCTTTCTCCGACGTAATTTATTGTTGTCAAAGCATTAGTTTTTGTGGTAATGTTACATATACTAAACTTCGAGTAAGTTACTTGCTGACAACTGAATGTGAATGATGATCGATCGATACACGCATGCATCTGAATATGGAATAAACGCATTATGTATAACATGAAAGTGTAAATGCGTAATCATCACAATCTCCGCCGCATCCCCTCATCACTTCGTCATCGCCATCACTTACCTACGTATTTCTTTTCAGTAACAAGTATTCATCATTGTAACAACGACGACTCCTTTCTATTGTCAGCCTGTCCATGTCATATCATCTCATTCGCACTAGGTCAGCAGGCAGTAAATGCATTAAAGGACGTCATGTTCATTACATTACTTTTTACCAATAGTTTCATTATCACCGTCATCGCCATACATTTTGCATAGCCATCATCAACATCAAGTCATCAATGGTAAAAGCTATCAACAAGTACCGTAAGATTCATTAAAATGGAAGAAAAGGTGTTGATCCAGTTTCTTGTTTATCAGCAGCACAACTACCACACCACCCCCTGACTACTTGTAAAGGAGTGTGTGCTGCATGCCACTGTTCACATTCAACAGTAGTAGTAGTAGTAGTGGTTTCACTGTAGATAATGTCAGTCGTATACAATGTATCTAGGTAAAAATCACATCACATTATTGTAGAAACGAGTACAACTAAATACTACTAATTCACTGTACTGGTCTGGTATCCTCTAGGCAAAGTTTCAATTCATGTGTAAAAATCATCATTTTTCTATCCTTCGCCTCTTCTATCTCTATTTGGCCGCATCTTTAAGCATATTATTGGCAACAATGTCAAGTCGATATACGTAGATTAGATGAACTTAAAAATGCATGAGGGATTGACGTGTGGCCTTTGGCAAATGATCAAAGAGAAAGAAATGCACAAAGTAGTAGCTGAGTGGTAGCTTGGAAAGTACTTACATGCTGAAGTAACAGGTAGCGGATGTCAATTTCATTTTATCAAACCATTTAATTTATACCATGTACTCGTAAAGGTTTGGTACAAGAGGGATGAGTATGAGGCAATAACTGTCAGCGATGATTTGGCGAGATGTTCAACTTTCTCGGAAACTAAAATTCATGGTTACGGGGGTTACATTAATGTAATGGTATTTTCCTTGAAAATTGAATGGTTGCTCGAAAGGGTTGATTGACATTGTGCTGCATCACTCATTATCGCGCTGTGTCCTTTGCTCCATTAAAAAGAAATTGTAAAACTGGTATCTTTGTTTGTCCTCTATCTGCTGTCGGAATTATATAGGTCCACTTGGTGGGATGCTGTGAAGACGGAATGTACAATGAGTGACTTGGACAGATACGGTCTTGGTGTGTCACCACGATTTGCTGAGGCTGAGAATGTGGATTACATGGAGAGTCAATGCGTCCAAGAACCAAATCGTATGTGTGAATTTAGAAAGATGGAGAACCGCCTGTTGAAGACAGTTGACGCTCTTTACGAAGGAGTTGCAACACTTGACGAGTGCCGACAGCTATGCCTGGAAGCACCATTTCGCTGCCATACATTTGATTTTGAAGGGGTTTGCCGTTTGAGCCATCACGCTACAGCAACGGTTACTCAAGTACAGGAACCCTACTTACCAATGAACGGTAGTTTATTCTACGAACGGGGCGCTTGCTACAATGTGTCATTAGACTGTCGAGCAAATCATATGTTGGCAACCCTCCACACAAACAAAGTGTTCAACGGAAAAGTGTATGCTCGTCAACGTCCCAATTCTTGCGTTGAAGATGTTACCGAAAGCATGTCATTTCAAATGTCACTTGACTATGCCGATCCAGGATGTGGAGTGAAACAAGAGGAAGCCGGACGATATGCCGTGGATTTAGTCTTGCAGCACCACGATAAAATCATGACAAGCTCTGATCTTGGATTTGCTCTTAGATGCTCATTTAATCTCGAGAACCGCAGCGTTGCACACGGGATTGAACTTCAGGTTAATGGCCAAATACACTCCATGGCAAGCGAATCGGCAGTAGTTCCTTCACCTAATGTCACCATGCGTATCACAGATCGGGAAGGAGGAGATATTAACACTGCACAGGTATGTGACAAAATAAGAATCCCAATACCTTACAGTCACTTGCAGTTTGTACCATACAAACCAGGTTTCTATTGCAGATGTTGTTGTCAAACTCGTGGAATTACAACTCCTACAAAATTGCCATTGTTTGGTGTTATGCATGCATTAAGCACGTTCATAAAACTATAAAGTGTTATTAGTCTACCTATTCGTTAGTAATTTGAAGATAGACACCCGTAAATTAAACTATTTTATGGGAACAAAAAACTTTTCGTTGGTGTTTTGAACGTTACCCCTGGTTAACAGTTATGTGGTACACATTTCACCATGTGACGACAAATCCTCTAAACTAAGGCAATAAAACCGCTGTAATTGCAGGTTTAACGAAGGAGCTACAGAGAAAGATGCATTCTTGTTGAACAATATAATTCTGTTATGCGATAACTTAAAGTTGCTGTCCCATTCCCTGCACTCCATGAAGGCCGTTAGACCTCGCAGCTTCTTTTGAATGAACCAACATAAGTGTGGTCACGGACAAACTTCAACGATGATAATCATTATTGTAGCTAAATAGTTTTAGTAGTGTAATAATGAATGATTATGATCGCATGAACGTTTTAAAGCACCATTGACTTTTAAACTGTACCAAAAGAGAATTATTTCATGGGCTATTCAGACTAAAGTTATATTTTGTTGTTTTTATGCGCTACTTTAGGTTGGAGATCCATTGTCTCTCAGATTTGAAATAATTGACGCCTCAAGTCCATACGAAATTTTTGTCAGAGAACTCATTGCAATGGATGGTGCGGACGGTGCTGAAATTGTTTTGATTGATTCTCGTGGATGTCCTACTGACCCTTCAATCATGGGCCCTGTAGGCCAAATCAGCAGCAACGGAAAAATGCTACAGGCATATTTTGAAGCTTTTAAATTCCCTACTAGTGATGTGGTCCAGTTTCAAGCTTTGGTGACACCCTGCCTTCCATCTTGTCAGCCTGTAGACTGTTCTCTTCCTGCTGATCCTTCCACCACTGGAATCTTCCATGCCAAGTCATACGGAAGACGTCGTCGTCGTAGCGTTACTTCTCCTGGAAACACAACTCAACATGAGCCAGAAAATCTTCTCGTGATTAACAGTATTCGAATTGCAGACCGTTTCAAATTCGACGAGAATGGTAGACGAATTCCTATGGATGGGAGTGAAGACATAAGCAACAACTGGGACCAACATGACATAATGACTTCACGCTCTGTTTCCGGGCAGGTAATTGATTTTAGAACATTAGCAAAGTTTTAGAGCATTTTTCTTGAAATTTAACTCTGTGATTTTATGCATGAGTACAAACTCGAGTTTACACATTCGCTGCGTATTTTTCTTTTGTTAATAGTGCTTAAACATCTTTGGGTTCCTGGTCTGCTGCTTTGTTCTTGTCATTGTTCAAGTTGCCATAATTTTTGCGTGGATGTACTTGTGGAGGAGGAAGCGTGCAATCTCAAAAGAAGAAGCTGTTTCTATCGGAGCCATGTCAGCCACCCCTCATTACTTTTATGCTTCACATCAACAGCAAGCTCCACACTCACAGTTCTCACGGAAATTTTTACATCAGGTGAGTGGTGAAATGCCAAGTATCCCAAGACTGTCATGATTTAACTTAGTGAAAAAGACGGCAATGTTCCTTTAAGTTTTAACCCACGTCAGCAAAAATGAAATGAAGATGAATAAACTCTTTTTGTGGACGTGACGACGGTACAACACAACTTTTACTGGGACACAAAAACTTTTACTACTAAATTACTACTTTTTACTAGCTTCTCAAATACAATAGCTTCATTACCATATACACAAATTATTTTAAATCTCTGCTAATTGTAAGTTGATATATCGACAGATTGTACACTTTAAGACTTTAGACGTAAAATTCCAATACAAACCACCATCAATTAAACAAGCAAAAACATCTTCTAAGACTTACTGATCAAAGAAACTTACAAAACAATATGGAGGTGTTTACCATTCATTTCTCTATATTTTGACAGTATATTAAAAGTAGACTGCTTTTTACTTGTTCAATAATTTTGGTTGTTCTTATAATTTTTTGCATTAGATTTCAGTGTTTTCAGCATTTTGTTTAGTAATTTACTTTTTAGCTCGATTTGCGTAGTGACTCCGGGAATGCAGACGGAAATAATTTAATCTGAAACAAACCCTATTACCAAACCAATCAATGATCTGGCATACACGGAATGAAACCTTCTCATTTGTGCAGTATTCTCGTTATAAAAATTATGCTTTTAGTAAAAAAACGCATGGTAAGTACACAAAATATGTATGTCAACTGATACAATTTTGACCAATAGAAAGGAACTACAACTACAGATGCTTTCAATGAATGTATCTGTCGTTCCTGCGTCGTATCTTGTATTACTGACATAAGTTGCACTAGTTGCAAAGTAAAGAAACATAGTAATGATTGTCAATGCCAATGCACAGTAACAACATTACTTGCAAGTGATGTTGCTTGCTTTCCATTAATTCAAGTCGTTAATTTTAAGTAATAGAACGAACGACAATGTTACATGTGTGTGATAATGTATTGTCGTGCAATTGTAAATGCATCTCATTCAGGATTTTATTATACGTGTGCAGCGACCCTTTATAAGAACTGTGTATTGTCTTCGTAGTGAGTTAACAACAATTTCAACCACATTCGCAAGTTTGCAACAGCATGGCACATTCACACTAGAGTTAACTCTGCTCATCTTCCGGGATCTAGTTTAGAAAATAACAAAGTTTTTCAACAATGCACAACTTTTTCATCATGCTGTGAGGTTTCATATTATGCAATTCAAAGATCTCCTTTGTTTCCGCCTTAGATACTTTGAAGCAGTAACAGAAACTAAGTACATATAATTGCAAGTTCAACTATGTGGTGCATTCTATTTTTCAAGATCTTAAACACACCTGAGCAAAACATTATTGACAGTGATTGGGACTGTGACTAAGTGGCGCATATTTTTGTAAATTTCTTTTAAACATGCGGTTAACTTGAATTTATTCTTAGTTTGGAAATAGCATTTAGTCGCCATTTTGATTTTTACATTTTTAAGTTCAATGAATTTTTAAATTTGTAGACGTTGTCGCTCATTTTAATTTTCAAAGTAACAATACAACACATTTTGATGGTCAAGGGTAGTAGCACTCTTATGAAGCTCTAACGGATTATATAATAAAATGTCAATCTCAATATATGTATACATTCTTTATTGCTTTTAAACAATAAGCATTGCCAATTATTTTTGCGGTAAATTCATGAAGTCTAGTAAAAGAGCAGCATTAGAAATAAACGCTGCGCCGACGATAAAACTTTTATTTGTACATCAGATGACACTGTTTACCAGACCAATGTTTTTTTGCTTTAGCGTGTTTAAGCTACTTACTTTATTCATTTATAATATATGTTAGTGAACAATTGGGACTGAAGGGAAGTACATAGGGCTAAATGGGACACACAATTTTAAATTTGGGGTAAATCTAGAGTAGAATATATTTTCATGTGCTGCATTCATAGCGCATTTGAACGTCGTAATATGTTGCCAATCATTAAAACACTGATTAATAATTAATTAACAATTAAACAACGATCAATTTTAACAAGCATTTTGAAATATTATTTATATCCAGATAATTCAATGCAAACTTAAGACTTTCATCACAAAAGATCTTGGACATATTCCACTACAATTTCGTAAATGTTGCAAAGTTAAAATTCCCCATTATATGCATTTTGAATGGAACTTTTCATTTTATTTATATGGAACAAACAAATATTGGTGGAATAGTTTTTATGCACACATACTACTACTTTGTACCTGCTTTGTACTCAGTATTGCTGTTATTTATTTTTAAAAACTATTTATTCTTAGTTAAATAAACCTACCTAAGTTTTAATCTAATGGACGCAGCTCTCTTTTCTCAAAATATCTGCCTTAACTTTTGACTACTGACTACATGCCCTTACTACATCACTGGTGTACAAACACACCTAGATAAAGACGATTATCTGATTGTGATAAGATTATCACGATCTCACCAACAAAAGATTTTTTCTATAAAAATCGATAGAAGGGAAATAAGAAATTGAGAGAACGTTTTGTACTTAATGTATAATTACCTAAACAGGAGAGGTGCCCTAATTTTAAAAACTTTTAACAAAGGTCCAGTAATCAACACAAAAATATGTTGCAGTACCAAATTCCAGTAAAATTAGAAGTGGCGATAGTTTTTATGTATTTGTCAAGTACGCCAGCTACAAATTTGCCCTTTATTTGTTATTGTGACAAGTTGTTTTTGATATAGCAGCTGTCAACTTACTTGATGAATACATGTTTTGAATATACACAGATA
Source organism: Callyntrura guangdongensis (assembly GCA_027744295.1). NCBI lineage: Eukaryota > Metazoa > Arthropoda > Collembola > Entomobryomorpha > Paronellidae > Callyntrura > Callyntrura guangdongensis. Next base: position 23,828 of record JAHZNB010001808.1, read on the forward strand.
TAGCCAGTTTTTTTGGTTTGTACTGCACATGGGGTATACAGTATTTTGATGTCGTTTTTAGACTTCATAACAATTTAATGTAAATACACATTGACTAACATACAATGATCATAACTGTATTGTATCGAGGAGCAATGACAAAATAGTTTTTTTGTCATTTAAAAAACGACTGTACATACAGACAATTATAGAGCTATGGTTGATTAAGCTCGTTAATTAATTATTCATTGTGCGTAACTGAAATGATTTTAATAAATCCTGGTAGTTAGTTAAAGAAAAATAGTACTGATTATAATTTAGGAAAAAATAAGCACACAACTCGAACGAGCAGCTGAATGATTGCCGTGCACGAACACACAATTTACAAACATCTCCGACTTACAAATTCCTTTTTTTTAGGATAAAAGTCTTATGACATTTGATATGCCATTATTTACGTTGTTACATTGTCGGTCTCCTTACGAGTGCAAGTAGTGCTTAAAACATTTAGGGAAAGTTAGTTTTTAAAATTAAATCGATACGCTGTTAAGTTTTACTGGTGGGGTTTCAGAATTCTTTCAAGAGCAGTAACAGGCAGAGCTATTGGTCTTTAAATCTAACTAATTATATTGGAATTTTTGCAAATTCCCATTTGAGGTGTTATGCAATTTCCAACAAAATCGACAGTAGCAAAAATAAGTTTTGGGTTAGATTCAAAGCTAAATTAGTATTAAATTTTAAAAAATTGACCAAGTTAAATCATTCAAAAATAATGCTCGTGCCTACAAGCAAACAATTTAAAAATAACGTTCTCCTTTGCAACCTGTTCACATAGCCCATCAGTATTGAGAAAATAAGGCTATTTTACAAAAAATACAATACTATGGCAGAGGAAATTCGTTAATTGAAATGTGATGGTCGGGTGCATAAAAACAGGTTTCGTTGGTAATAGTGATGTTGGAATGCTTCTAAATTATTGTTAAATTAAATAATTATGAAGACAATAAGACAATTTTGATATTTCTTCAATTTGATGCGATTTGTATCGAAATTTATTGTGAACAAGAAAGGAATAATCGTTGCCATTTTACCATTTTAGTTAAGCTTTTAATATGAGCATTGTGGTCGTTATATTGTTAGCTTGTAAGTCTGATGTAATGTACCTACCTATTTGTTACGATAGTTGTTATAATTATTTCTGAAAAATTTGTAAATAAAAAGTGAAAATAAATACAAAGTGGGCAATTAGTTCGTACGTTGTACTCTTTATTACAATTAAACGGCTATGAATATGAATGCTCTTTATTACTACGAATCATTGGCATACCTAAGCAAATATGTAATTCAGTTCATTAAACAAAGAATATTTTTGTGCCCGTGCATTAAACTCTCCAACAACTCCATTTTATCAATTAAAAGTAGTTCATGAATCCTATCTAGCTATGAATTTTTCTAAACAGAATATCCTTGCAGTAACTCATAAGCCAAAGTAAATTTGCTCAACTAATAATAAAAATTAGCACTTGGTGTTTACTTCAACAGACTGTGATTGTAGAAATGCAAATCCAGTACGATTTACACCTCAAGAACAAAACTCATGTTTAAGAAATCCCAACCGTGTAAAGAAACATCGTTTATCATTTTACAGACATCATATAGGTAGTCATTCCGTATTTATTAAAAAGGTGCAAAGTGAACTTTAAAATAGTACATAAAATTGACTTACATATATCTATGATAAACATTCTTACACCTATTATAAAACAATTTATTTCTACAGTGAAAATGAGGTAATATTGGCACTTAAATCATGGCAGAAAAAACTGCTGTTGTAGTGTAGTTATGGGTGTAGCGATGAATTAACAAAAGTAAATTTTACTTACAATACATACATAACAGGAAACTATAGTTTTGCAAAAAACAGACCGAATAGACCGATCTCGTCGAATTAATTGAGTATAAATAATAATAATAATAATAATTATAACTTATTTTTTTATTTATGCATCTTTTCATTCCGTTAAAATATTTGTGCTGTTTCGTAAATTCGTAAACCATTATTAAATGTATCCATATCACTCTGTTTAGATTTAGAGGGTGTTGGCTTATTGAAATTGAAGCAAGCATTAATTTACAATAAGTACAAGTAATTTTTCATGTGAAAATTAACACAAATTAAGTCACTACTATATAAGTCGCTATCTCATACGTAGATTAATAATACTGGATATTTAGTTGTTCATTACAATGCAACCGACATGATCATTAGAGATCTCTGATAACTGTTCATTACTCGAAGACTACTACAGTCTACAGTCAACCATGTACAAGAAAAATTCAAATTCTGCATTAACTTTCTTAATAAAGTAATAATTTTCCACTGATATAATTTTTTTCTCTTTTAGTCTGCAGCAACCTTCTTTGCAAACGATGCCAGTGCTGATATTTCGCTTGTATCGGGCTCCAAACGAGTGAATTCAATTTCCTCCGTTCCGCTGTTAGTGTTTGCGTACGGATCTGTTATATCATTTCAAAATAGAAAAAAACTAACAGTTTAAGTTACAAGTAACGTTTAATTAAAAATAATGTTTTGAACTAATTCGTTACCTTTCCTATTTAAAAAACCCAGAGGAAAGTACTTACTCAAATGCGTTTTGTAAATAAAAACTTGCTTCATACTGAGTAATTTTTTTGGAAAACAGCATTTCATATCTACGAAGACAGAATATAATACCTTGATAATGTAGCCTTCGAACAGCAGACATAGCAGGCAATGCAGTTCGCTTAGCGCTAATGTTCCGAAATACCCTCCATACCATCCATGACAAGAAAATGAAGTACATTGAAGCGGAGATACCAGCAGCAATTATTAGTCCCAGCGCTAATCGTGTTCCTACTGGAGTTGCCCATAGTGAGTAGAAGGGATTGGCAACGTGTGCACCGCGTTCACACAAATCGAAAAGAAACAGCGCAACACATCCAACAGCAACAGCGCTTAAATGTTTCCAATACGTCCTCAGAGTGTTCTTTTCCCCACTGGATTCCTGCGTTTACCGGTATCATTCAATAAAAATTGTACGTAATAATTGAAACTACTTGTGTTCAGATGTAAGTTGGACTGTAAGTTGAGGAATTGCAAGGAATATATCGTTTACCATTAAATGCTCTCCAGTGAATACCAGCCAAAAGGACAACAAAGCTGCATAGAAAATCCCTTGTCTAATATCTCCAATAAGTAACATGTACGGCATATCGATAAAAAGTGTAAACCATTCAATTGGTACTGCAAAAAGTTATAAGAATACATTAAAAAGATAAATTTTACAACAAACTATTCGAGCGCCCATTCGTAGCAGCTACATCTGTACCATTCTTCTCATATGTACGCTCAATGACACACACATTCACTGTAATTTTGTTCAAGTTGAAGATTTAAGATTCCTATTGAACAGTCTGACATCACTTACAGTTAAGAAATTCTATCGAAACGCCAAGAAAGAGAATCATTTTCTCCAACAATGCTGGGGGTCTTCCTTGTGCTTTTACTCGATTCCAGTACCATATCAGGACAACTAACACCAATGGGGTAAAAATCGTTTTCAATGAAAACCAAACTTTAGTAAATCCTCCATTTTGATGTATGGTGACCAATTGCATATCCTCCAAAACACCAATGCCCTAGAGAAAACATTAAATATTGTTATTATTGTTACGCATGTTGTGGCCGTTCTAAATGGGAATTGAATTTACAAAACGGCAGTTCGTAAGCACGCAAGGAATATAGGTAAATACATCGTGTTGTTCATAATATATTCATATTCCATATATTTACCTTGTTATATTTTTGACGGTCTGAAGCAGGTAGTCGTATGTTAATTAGGTAAAAGTCGTGATGCAAAGAGCCAAGTTCAAATAAGGGAATTAATTCACAATTGTAATTATAATCTTCTATGTGCTTATCAATGCTACAGTCAAGAGATCGCACTTCCATTGACTTTGAGTAGAGCTTCCAATCCGTTTCATTGTCATTTCGGTATGCTAGCCGAGCATCAATCATTAATTCTGCATCTGGATCTGCAAAATAGAACAAGTTAGGAAAAAATTGTTGCTTCCCTTACTTAATGTTTCGGGTATTTATTCTACTTTTCGTACCAACGGGAGACTCCTTGCTGAACTTGATTTGCAATTGCAGAATTCCAATTAAACTTTGCTGCCAGCGACTGTAGTCCAAAATAACATTTTCCTTTGGAAATGGAAGTTGTAGTGTAAAAACAATATTGTCAGCCGTGAAAGTGTTATCTGAGCCAAGATCCTCTATTACACGACATTTTCCTTCCCCATTAGAGTACAACCACTTATTTATATTGGGTGTAGGATCTTCACATTTTGTTGTTAAATATGTGGTCGCTTTTGATGGAGCGGGGGCTAAATAAAGTCGTTAAACAAAGACGGTATAAGAACTTACCTCCAATAATACGAAATAATGTATATACGCATTTTATTAAACATTAGCGGACAGATAACTTACCAATCAAACCGCCAATCAGAAAACACACTGCTTGACATATTATAAAAATGCTGGTTAAAACAAAAAGCTTTCTTCCGCTCAAATTTTCCAAAACCGTTCCTGCCATAGTAGCTCTTCTTGGGCAATCCGTTTGGAGACAACGATCGATTACGTGTCACTTCTCTCCACCCCGTTTTCAGCAATGCAGAATATTACTAGTAAAAACTTGGCTGGTTGCAAACATGATTATGGGAAAGTTTTAATTTTGACGATGAGTCCCCTGTAAATTAGACAACAGTAACAACGTTGAGATTCATGGTTCTACAAAATGAAACAAAATCGAAAAAAGGGTGCATTTGTATTTAAAAAGTCAACACTTTCGTGACTCGCTAACGCCTGTGAAATTGTGCAAGGTTTTAAATGAACTTGTTGACTGTCGTGTAAAGACAAATACACCATGCTTAATAACGTGCTTAGTACCACAGTTGTCACACAGTTAATATATTTCAATATTTCCCTATGAAAATTGGACTAATCAGTCTACATGAAAAGAAAATATAATGCGGATAACAAGAGACACTACCCTTTAACTAAACAAAAATTACTAGTAATATGTGGGTGATTTGTCAATCAGTTGAGAATCTGAACTGTGCTGAAGCGAAATGTTATCTGAAAAGCTTCGTCATAGGGATTTTTGCACACTGTATTGGAATAAGTCACAGTACAGCAGAGATTATCGTGTGCAATATGGGTTTAATATTGCGTGGCAGTTTCTTTGTCTTAAATGTTATTTTGTGGATAACCGTACGTGTGATGTTGGCTTTTCTTCGGCTCTACTAAAATGCACTTATTTCCCGGAGCTCTTCTCTTGCTCTATATAAGTTTTTTCTTTGTGAGCCACAACTAATCGTCAGAGCAGTCGACTTAGAATTCCACAATATGAAATTATTAAGAGTTTTACCTGGAATATCCCGTGACTCTGTCCATACAGTCAATAAAGGTCCCGATGTCGAAATGAAATATTTCCGTTTCGTGTTTGCTTTTGCCAGATGCAATAAAATGAGTTTAGACCCGACGACTGAGTCGACATTCCAGTGTTAAAGGGAAAGGCAGTGATTATTGCTGCTTCTGACACAGTCAGAGCCAGAAACACTAGCAACAAACAAATTTGTACGAGCATACTTACATGCACATATATGCATACATATGTTGTTATATTCCGTTTCAGGTACATTTTATGCCTTTCCAAATATAGGAAAAATATTTTACGCGAGATCTTCCGACTACCAACTATTCCCTTTCTTAAAAGCCGCATATATGCATGTATACATACATAAATGCCTACCCTCTGGTGAAGTTTATGCATTTTTCCCCTTTCAAGCATCCCCTTTTCATGTTGAATGTACCGAACTAAAGACAAGATTTTACTTTTTGCTTGGAAGAAGATGCAGAAGAGATGTTATAATACCTAAGCTGCTTTCGGTATGCTCATAAAAAGAGATGTCTTCACTCACTAGAAGCTAGAAAATCCAGAATCGAGACAAAAACACCCATCGTCTTGAAAGAGACCGTATTTGTTACTGAGGCTGACGAGGAATGCCACTCCATGGCTAAGGAGATTTTTCAAATTAGTAACGTGTACAAGTTGCTTCGGATTCAAGAAACAGCGCATAAAGTTATTACCATTGAAAGGTGTAGACGGAAAATAGCATCCCTACGTATGACGAATGTTGACAACTTCCGATTGGTAGACTTGTTGTTAGTTAGTAGGTACTTCTACCAAATTATGATAACTGTAACAAACCTAATGCTTTTAGCCAATCAATAATATTAACCAAGGTTTGTTGAAACATGGGAGTATTTATTCAATTAGTTCAAAGCTTCGATATGAATGAATAGATACGCTTATTTAATTTTCGCAGATCTTATTTGTCTGCTTAGAAAATCCAAAAATTTACATTTATTTTCAAATTTAAAATAGGTCATAATGTAGTTATCCTTGTCAGAAAACACCACGAGCGTTTGCAAGACACATCTATGATATTATACAGGATGTCCATAAAAATTTCATTCTGTCCGCGTCGTCGTGACTGGTGAGGTGAATAGTGAAGCCGTAAAATTCACAGAATGATGCCATCAGTTCTTGCTTGGTGGATGGGCAAATGCAAAGCATGAAGAAATGCTCACTCACTCAGTATTCGATATTTTAATGACTTCTCACACCATTCATTAACANAGAAGTTTTCTCTACGTTACAAAAAAAGAATCCCTTACTGCTTACCCACACTGAATTTTTTAAATTTGTTTGTCAGATTTCTTCTTGGGTGGCAAAGGAAGAGGGGAGTATATGGTAGGTAATATTTTTTCAATAACATCTAGTATAACCTAACTTATATAACCTACCCTAGCCTAACCAATAAAATCTAAGCTAGCTATGTATACAACCTAACCTATATAACCTAACCTACCCTAAAGTTAAAGAAAACACCAAAAAATACCGAATTAAAAAAAATCTACCAAAGACCCCCTTTTTTTCTTGACCACCAATACTTTATGCTGACTATCATTATAGTCGAAGTCTGCCTAAAGTATTGATGGTCAAAGAAACCAAAGAGGGGGGGGGGTCTTTGGTATTGACCATCGTTTCTTAATGCGCACCCAACTGGGGTATATTGGTATAATGGTCTAATCGGTTTTCGGAATGGTAATAGGTAACTTTGGATGGGTTTCAGTTTTAGGACTTTTAAATAACCTGCAATAATCTTTCAGTATTACAAAATGTATATATGTATGCGTGTGTATATATATACATATATGTATACGTAAGCAACACAACATTTCAGCCATCACAACTGCAGTGATGAAAAGTATTTAAGCCAAAAGCCAAGTCATCCCCGGGTGTCATCCCCGTTCGTCCCGAAAGGCAAACACACCTTTCCTCATAGTATCCTCATACTAATACATACCTAACCTAATTATCAGTATCGTTTAACAGTAAGCGGATGTTCATAAGTAATTTGTACGTGTTTGCTGTCGTGTGAGTACAAGCAAATATTTGAATGGCATTTAACATCTCTACATAGACGTTAGCATCTCTATCAGAGCCGGCATATCCTTAACATTAACAACAAACAAATACTTGCGATGTATTTTTTAAACTTTTAGGTTCTTTTTTAAACCCCATTTCTCTTTTTTTGTATTGAAGTTATATTTGAATAAAAATCGTAAAATTGAGCATAGAAGAAACAAATGCATCTAGTTCAAAAACAATTACGCTGCCAACAACGGAGTTATAGGTCACGTCCCAAAGGGAAAGTGGTTCTGATAATGTTTGTATTCACATGAAATCATGGAAACAGGAACAGGAGGGACGAGGGGGATAAATCCCCCTGAGAATTCAATGGTATTCAACATTACATATATTACATGGTTTTAAATTACTTAACAGTACAAGATAGGACTATCCCCCGTGTTCCTATAGCCCTACATGAAATGTTTTCATTTTCTAGAATTTATTGGAAATTCGCATCATAACCCAAAATGAATTATGCAAACATGGAAATATTAATTTTCAGAACGAGACAGGCAAGACAGTCTTCGTCAAAATTGTTATTCTAGCGTCAAACTTATGAGAAAAAGAATGTTTTGCCAGGAGTATAACCCCCGGGATAACGGGTAGTGTCAAACTTTAAACCTTATCCATATTGACTCAAACTTTATATACAGATATTATATGTAAGAATGGTAAATATTGACTTACATGGTGTATATATACTATGTCGGTGGATCAAATCTGAATTTATTTTTCGGCAAAAGAACATGTGGAAAAAAGTTACGTTGCACGTCTGTAAACTCCTGGTTTAAAAAAATAATATGTAGCAAGATTATGGTACATTTTAAGCTCGTTACGTTACATATGTATGTGTACATTTCAGCTTTTATGGCCAACACTTCCGAAAATTATTCATGTTTTAATCTCCAATGAAATTAGAAGTACATAGCTACAAATCGAAATACAACTAAAATTTCAGGACTTGTATAATGAAGGTTATAATGTAAAATGTGCTTTATATATTTTTATCGTCAAATTTGCTTAAAAACCACTTTACATGTAACCATCTCAATCTCCTCGTGTCGTACAGGCGGAAGTGAAAAAGTTTGGATTGCAAATCTTGCCATAGCCTTGACCTTTCCATTCCAATTACTTTTATATCTTAAATTTTAAAATAAACTCAAGGTTAGTCCTACAACTATGAAACATGTACACCATTCTGAAAGTTTAGCTCGCTGGCTCTCACGATACACCGAATCTTAAAGTGACATGCATCATTACAGAAACCCTCGAAGAAATCCCTCCTGTATCGAAGGACGTACCCATTAAGACCAATGACCCACATCCGCAAGAAATATATTGATAAACAAATGTCGGTCAATAAATTTGGTTCCCTTTCGTAGGTCTTCTGACCTGGCCAGACCATCAACTGAAGAGGGTCAAATTTGTCGAACTAACCACCTCCAAAATACCCAACGAATCGTTTATTTGCTCCATACAATAGCACATATTGCAAACTATGTCGGAAACTGGGGTTTGCCGAAAAATTGACGAGTTTGGATTTTATTGGTCAAAAAGAATCTCCCCGCCTCTCAGAAAAGAACGTGTTGTAGTATCGAAAGCTGTGGTTTATGATAATGCTTTCGTTCGGTTTTAGATTGCCATTGTATTTATAATACTTATGTTATTTTTTTGGTGGTCAATGTTCTTTAGGTATGATATTATTTTGGTATTCATAAATCATAAACTACGATGCATAAATCAGTGATAATTCCAACGAAAAGCAGTTATATTATTCCAAGTGCCAGGTAATGAGGTATTTACAAGTGCAGTAGTATTTGTGCACACTGTGCTAGCTAGTTCTTGTGGTATTTGTCTGTAGGGTAGTCTAAATTGTATTTACGATTGCATTTGCATTACATTGTGCATTCTGTCTCAGTCTCAACTGCTACACTCTCTGTTATTGCCATCTATCATCAAGGAAAAAACAACCATGCAAATGGTTGGCGGGGACGACGTAGCTTTTAAATCGGCTTTATTTGGTTATTCCTCTCAATCAAACATAGTCTCAGGTGTCGTGTTATTGAATTTTACATCTATTGAAAATCGGTCCGCTGCTTTTTTATTTTCACACCGGTTTTACTGACTTGACAGTTTTGACATTGTGAGAATTACAACGTCAATGTTTCTAAGTGTACATATTCGTGAAATTAATATATTGAAGTAAATAAAGTAAAAGTTTCAACTGATAATAAAGTGCAGCTTAATCTGTAGGAGGAATGGCAGATATTTTAGATTTGGACGTGAATATTCATCATGGTGATGACATGGCTATAGATGACGACGGAGAGGAAGGTAACTTTAAGCGTGTTTCAAAAAGATAATTATCCGATGTTCATTATTGAATTCTATCAATTTTTTATTGCATGTTAATGGATTTTATGAGTTTATGCTGACATTTTGATACTCGCAGTTGGTATAGAGAAACTTAAGGAGCGAGTCAGGAAGCGAAAGGGCAGAGGTTTTACTTCCGATAACCCTAGTCGAGAAGTACTGGAAAATTTTGAAAGCATTTCTACAACAGACAACGAAGCGTCGGATGTTCAGGCTCAACGATGTAATATTTAATTTATCCTTGTTGATATTATTTTTGCGGTTATCTGTTCATAATAATCGGTCTGTGATTTGTTTTATTATAGCCGTTGAAGGGTGGATTCTTATTGTTACCGGCATTCATGAGGAAGCTCATGAAGATGACGTGCAAGGCCGATTCTCAGATTTTGGCGAAATAAAAAATCTTCACTTGAACTTGGATCGTCGGACTGGCTTCCTAAAGGTTTATCAGTAGTTCAAAAATTCTTACAATAATATTTGTATTTGTATCCCAATTTACAATGACTTTAATAATTAATGTTGATCTGATAGGGGTACGCCTTAATTGAGTTTGAGCATTTTAAGGACGCTGTGGCGGCGAAGAATGGATTAGATGGGTCGGATCTGTTGGGAAATACGATTAATGTTGATTGGGCTTTTATGAAAAAACCTCTTCCTACCAGTCGTCGTTCACGTCGTCACTGATTTTCAACGTTTTAATGCTAACATTTAAATATTACTTCTGTATCTGTTCGTTTTTTACTTAAATGATGTACTGTACTCCCTTGTTTCAGTGTTAACTTGCTAGTAAAATAATGTGTACAATGGCCGTTTTATAGATTATATCAGTGATAATTTATTGTTTAAATAGTAGCAATTGGTCAAAATTGTAACAGTTTTATAGAGAAAATACTGAATATAAAGTTATAAGTATTTCATGATATGAATTGACTGTTACGGAATACGTTATGCGTCAAGTTTTTAACAAAACTAAATACAATGTAATCACCCGTCAAGAGCATCTTTTAAATATGATTTGAAGAGACTCTGATTATTACACTAATACATGTTGTAGATTTATTACTTAGCACACCATGTAGCCCCGAAATTCATCAGCATTCTATGTGGAATTGTGACAATTCTGAATTTGTGGAGTCATTCTATATGAATATATATGTCTTACTATTTATAAGAAGGCAACTAGATGGGCGTGTCCATACAGTTTTCGAGCTGTACATACTTTCAAACATAACTTCGTGATTTTTACATCCGATTTTTTTTATTTTAAATTACTAATTAAAGCTTTTTCTGGAACCACGAGATTTAATTTTAGTGATTTGCTGTTTACCATTATTTTTTACTGATTTTCATTTAAGTAATTTCCATAGTAGTTTTTGTACACAGCAAAAAGCCTACTTGGAGACTTTCCTACTATAACTACGTCTGTGCATCTCATCCACGTTTTCCAGATAATATGTTCCTTCCAACATATCTTCAGTTAACCCTGTCGGGGTGTAAGGAGCTAAAACATAACAATGGTACATAGATTACTTATTTATAGTAATAAATGTCTCAAACATTTTACTTGCGCAGCATGTTCATACCTTTATGATGGGTCTCCTCTCTCACCAACATAGCCTTTGCGAACTCGGATGGTTCAACTTTGACACGAGTTTGTAGACGTTCCGCTACAATCGAGAGTCCATCTAAAAGTTGAGAGAGCTTATCCGATGTCCCAGAAACTCGGAGAGAATACATGGACGCTTGAAGGCCAGACCCATATGAAAACATGCAAATACGATTTCCACGCAGTTCTGATTCACTTTTTGATATCAAGTAAGACACCAAACCACCGTAAACTGACGCCGTGTACATGTTCCCAACTTGATTCGCCACTAACAGCGAGGCTTTTGTCTTATGTTCAAACAGTTGTTTGGAGTTAGCTAATAATTTTGTTTCCAAGTCTCGATCAAAGTAAGAACTTTCCAGTTTGATATCCCTATGTAGAACAAAAGACCGTAAATTTAATATGATACTGTTTAGAAATTTGTTTTTACGATCATGTTAAATATTATGCAGATTTATTTTTGCTTACTTCACATCACATAATTCTGGAAAACGTTTGATGAGCTCATCGTTTGAAAAACCAATCACATCATTGAGGAGAAGTCGGGCCAAAGATTTTTGGACCAACTTACAATATGGAGAATGAAATACCACAGCGTCAAAGGACTCCAACGAAATTCTTTCCGAATTTTTAACCATTGCCTTGTTGGCAAATCCCTGGTAGCATTTGTCCAGAGCACTCAAATAGCACTGGATAGACAGCTTTCCATCTACCCTGGGGTACTCTGATTCTAGATCAGGTTTGTAAAAGTCATACACGTGGGAAGAATGCGAGGCACGAAGACCTACAATACCAAACAGGGTTCAATAATATGTGCTCTTAAAAGATTGTTGTTTTTCATGTTTTATCCGATAAATACATTAAGTAATCAATACAGACCTCTTTCTAGCACCAAAGGGGAATCAGGTCCACACAGGATTGCTACTGCGCCAGCTCCTCCGGTTGGTCGAGCAGCCCCTGTGGCGTAAACAGCAATGTCACCGGCAACAACCAGAGCGTATCGGCCTTTACAAAAGAAAAGTAATAAATTTCATAAGCATTTAAGTGGAATTATATCAGAAGATCATCGCTGTCTATGGAGCAGAAGACAGATAAGCCATTGAAAATTAATGACCTCGACAAAAACATTTCTGTAATTTTGCTGCTTGTGTGAACGATATGTATACATTGGGATCAGACTAACATTATCTTTAATGTCATTCAACATTTTTGCTTATTGCTCATTCATATAGGCAGCTCGTACATTGCAAAATAAATTCACACAAGAAAGCGATATTTTACTGACCATCCCAAGCACTTGATTCCAGCCAAGATAATGAGTTAAAAAGAGCAGCAGTTCCTCCATAACAAGCATTTGTCGTATCAACGCCCTCAATATCAGTGTTACCAGCCTTTTCGAATAGCTGCATCAAAACTGTTTTCACACTCTTTGATTTGTCCAAAATTGTCTCCGTTCCCACTTCAATTCTTCCAATTTGATTGTATCCTGAAGAAATAAACGCATTGAGTAGTATCTTTTGTAACGATTAGCTCTATGATCCATGCGTTCATGCAACAATGCAAAATGAAAACGACATGAAAAGACGAGAAATGCATACCAATCTTATGCTTTTCCATAAGATTTTGCACAACAGTTAGGGCAAGAGAGTTAATGTCCTCGCGATCCGTGCAAAACCCCATTTTAGACTGTCCCAAACCTATCGTGTATTTTCCTGAAGACACCCCATCAAATTGCTCCAGTTCCGTTTGATCCACATAACGTTGAGGAATGTAGATCTCAATGGCATGAATACCAACATTGTTAGGCCAAGAAGACTTTGTTTCCGATGAACTCATGTTATCAGGTATTGATTACGAAAACGTTACCACCAAATAGAATAAACTTTCAGTTTAATACTATAAATGTGACTTCCGTAAAGGCGTAACAGTAGCAACCAAAAGGGCTATACGGCCACGGTTGTGCTGAGTTACAGTGGAGGAAAATGGAGATGGTCACGGTGCCTGTAAAAGAAAACGTACTGTGTGTACTTAATCCTGTTTAGCTTCTTTTATCGAAAAAAAAACAGTAAAGATAATTTAACAAAATAACAACCGTTTTTGTATTACGACCAAAGTTTGCATGAGAAATCAATCGTTTATCTCAGTTTCTCATTTATGTATGTACTTGCAAACTCGTAATTCCTAACTGAGCACAAACTGGATCATCCCGTCTCTATTTAAAAGGGTCCTGGGAATCCGGAAAAAGCATGTTCTCCAACCGACACAACACCAATTACAACTACCAATCCTTCACTATATTTGCTCAACTGAACAACATTGCTGTATAGAGAGGAGCATCCATCAATGAAACTACCATCATAAACTTGCATAAATATTACTAGCTGTAACAACAGTCGTGGTACTAACAAAGTTACAAGTCAGCGTACAACCAGCGCCTGTTTGTGTATTATCATGTCTACGTACATTAATTTCTTCATTCAACCCATCTTTGAAACTGTATTATAAATATAAAAATCTTCACTAGAGAATGAACTCCTCCACACCGCAATACAGGTATTTGTGTGCGTACTGATGGTGTGGGGCCAGTTAACAGAGACGTAGGTACCATCACAAGTAACTTGAACTTCTCTTTCTCAAGAAAAAGTAAGTCTATTATCGTTGCAATGATCTTTCATTGTACTTCTGTTATTATTGTCTGTCTGTTCAGCTCTTCATTTATGAGGACTATTACCAATATCATTGCCACCACATCGCTTACAACCACTACAGCTACTTGTTCCTTCTCAGACAAAAAAAATGTGTGTGTGTGTGTGAGCATCAACCAGACGTGAGAACATACAACTCACAGGGTTCAAACCACTTCGTACAATGCAGAGATTCATCAGGATATTTAGCAGTGCAGTGATGAAAGTGGTAAAAAAAACACCACCATGTACGCAAGGATTCAACGGGAATCAACATTATTATCACGGGATAAATTATATTTGCTCAACATCCTATTCTACTTTTTCACGAGTATTTAGACTTGTATGCGTATAGAATGCGCGTCTGTTAGTCCGAATGTCCGTCCTTGTCATTTATCATAATTTACTCTTGAAAACGAACAGCTTTATAATGACTTTCAAGATTTTATATACAAGTTTTATTCAGTTCAGAATAAAGTTAACATTAAGTAATATTTGTAGCCATAATATCTTAAGAATAAGTACCACTACATGCGTTAAGCTAGAATTCGCCTGTAGATATTATCTAGCATATTTTTTAGCGTTGTCTTTTCTCTTTGTATGTCTTATTGTTGTCAGTACCGAGTTCTAATGTAGACACTCAGTTAAACGATTAAAATCCCTACTTTGCAAGCTTTCACTATAATAACCAAGACAATAAAAAGCCCCAGTAACCTTTCTGTGCCTGTAATCAATAATTCATTCTTTCAACTTTTCGTTTACGTTTTACCTACCAGCCTAAGCACTTCGGCAATCACAAGTCGTCTGCCATGTCACTGGTGCTGCTTCTCTGGTGCGATTGCTCGTTGCAGTAGTCAGTCTATATACGTATACAGTTGTACCCTAGATAGCAACGACTGTAATAGTGATTTGAACTAAAATATGCACTTACTTGAACCGTAGAAATACTAATGATGATGCGATGGTTTAACACAGTAAATCTGCAAGTTAGTGAATCCTAAAAGCATATCACATATAAATTGCATTGCATCTCAAATCTCAAAATTATCAAATACTTTATTTCGTCGGTATCACTTCACAAGGTTTATGAATCATGTAAATTCCTCAAAATTGCTCCATAATCAAACATACTATGCGTAATCAACAATATGCAAGTGATTATTCGTCGATAGTATTTGCCAATGCCAATGCTAATAACACAAATCCAACCTCGGTGATTAAGCAATGCAATGAAGAGTTATGACGATAAAGGGAGATATTAAACCTTAAACGTTGCTCATAAACAACAAACGGTTACTATCTTAGGTAGGTATCGGTTAGACAATTTACTTCCTCTTTCCTTTACATTCATTTATGTATGTAAATGAAATATCACCGCCGAAAGCCACCCTCAGCTACGATGACACAACAGCATTTTAATGTATCATAATATATAAACTGTTGTATGTAATGTAAATATTGTAAACTCCGAAGTAGTTCAACAACAACACACATTTTTTAGAATGGTTTTTTAACTCTCATCCTTGCCCGAAATCTTTAGCTTAATTTCTGTGGAGAGAATAACCTTCCTATTGAGTAAGATGGTTGCTTTTCAACGGTTGCGCAAAGCTTTTGTATAATTTAGTCTTCATGGACGTTTTTATGTTCATACGTTATGACGTGTGGCGGCAATGGTACAAAAATGGGAAGTTGTTTTGTGGAATTACACGTAGTAGCATGGTATAATTACAGTGTAACAATGCTTTTCAATGAACATTTGTTTTGAAACCCAATAGTATGAAAATACACGATCAAAAATTTGACGGAGTGGTAAAATCATAAACTTATCTACACATACACTTGTGTTTGTAGTCTTGAATAAGAGCAAAGGATTGAATTGAAAATATGTATGAAACCTAGCTTTATGTACTTGTGCTACGTAAGAAGAAATTTTGTTTTAGCATTGTGTTTTGGTTTACGGTGTGCAACCATTTTGAAAGTCTGTAAGCCGTCTGGCCGGTCGTCTGTTATCACAAGAATTTGTTTGAATGAATTGAGATTTCGACTATGAAACCTACAAACACACGGGGAACCCTTTTCTCGTCTTCAAAGCAGACTTTCTTAATGTAGTCCGTATGACCCAACAACACACCATACTAATTATGCCAAATAAAGTATGCTCTATGGGTGGTTGCCGAAAGAGTTTGAATAAATACATACAATACTAATTATGCGAAACAAAAGGGGTTTTACCTAACGATTCTTTTATACTTTGCATTTTTCCAAACTTTTGTCAAAATTCTGTTTTGAATGAATATATTAGAGAATATGTTGTTTGTATATGCTCAGGTTAACTGCTAACGAGAACACAACAGTATGAAGTTATTTTAAAAAGATTTTGTGTAGGTTATTGTAGCTTATAACTTATGACATCTAAGTCGAAGCTCCTTCTATAACCAAATAATAAATCCATTACGAGCAACTGCCATTTTACACCAATATTTTGTTAAAGTGTAAAAGACATACAATACTAATTATGCGAAACAAAAGGGGTTTTACCTAACGATTCTTTTATACTTTGCATTTGTCCAAACTTTTGTCAAAATTCTGTTTTGAATGAATATATTAGAGAATATAGTGTTTGTATATGCTCAGGTTAACTGCTAACGAGAACACAACAGTATGAAATTATTTAAAAAATTTGATGTGTAGCTTATTGTAGCTTATAACTTATGACATCTAAGTCGAAGCTCCTTCTATAACCAAATAATAAATCCATTACGAGCAACTGCCATTTTACACCAATATTTTGTTAAAGTGTAAAAGATACCTTTCCCCAACCCTATCTACAGCGCACCATTAGATATAAATTATAAGAAAAAAATGAATTTCTACTGCTGAAACAAATTTTGACATATTTTCCCATGAGCTATAACCAACCATAATGCAATTGTTCAGTATATAAGAAGGAATTATCGTCAATGTTGCATCACGTTTGTTAACACATGTCTCGTCATCAATTGTCTGCATAATCTGAGCGGCAATAGTTTAAAAGCGGAGATTCTTGGCTTTCCAATGATATGTTATTCAATGCTAGAGGCGCCGTAGGCGCCTAACGCCGGCTCTTTAATTTGTTTTTACTGGTTCATTTTTAGTTCATTATCATAAATGTTGTATCCCTTTTGGTAACGAATATCTCGTCCCATACGTTCATGTAGAACCTTATTTGGAATATCGCTTGAAACAAGCTTTCTCTCTGGGCTATTTTATGCAAAAGCGCTGTTCCATCGAAGCAGGCATACCAATATCCGTAAAACCTCTTAAAGTGAAACTGCACTTTCAAAGTTATTATGCTTAATTTTTGTTCTACACGTTTTTCCATCAGGATACTACATTGACTGGAGAAGGATATGCCAACATCTTTTAAAAAATCAATCCAGTTTTTATTATGCTTCTTGGTCAAAGTATATAGGACAACGTATTTTTTCGATTATCCGATAATGTGCCCTGTTCCGCTTTTAAGAAACCAAAAATAACATTAACGTTATATGCTCTCCTGAACTGTACCACCATTTTACAGAACCTTATGGGTTTCACCTGGTGACGTTTTGTTTATTAGGTTGAATAAATAATTGTTTGAGGAGAGGTTTCAATCGGATGAATAAAATAAAATGTATGAAAAATGGCAAACTCAGGCCTTGAAGAACATGTTATTTAAAAAACTAAGATTTCCCCCTCTCAAACAAAAGTTTAATCAGCTTATATGTGGAAGCTAATGGCGAGATATGCGTTTTTAAAAGCGATGCGACAATTATGATAATCCCTTCGTATTTGCGGCTACTGTCATACTTGTGAGTGTGGGACTGTTTTTTATTGGTTTCATTGTTGCTTTTCAAGTCATATCTAATGTTATTGTGAACGATCATGGAGGTGTTTAAATATAACTACCCTACTATTCTATTCAGAATTTCGTAAGAGGACAATAGTTGGTGCAGAGCTGCAGCTCAGATGTAATGACTGTTATCTATGGCAAACATGATCGTTTAAAAACATGCAAGTTACGAACGAAGACTGAGCTGATGTCTTACTGTTTTGTTATCTTTGTTGCCCTGTGGTACTTTCTTCTGTTTGGAAACAATTATTATTGTATCGGATACGATCAACATATTCTTCGCATTTCATTTTTCTTTTCATATGTAGCGTGCGCGGGTACAAAATAATGGTTGGTTGGTTGTTATATGATGATAATGACAATTATGCTTTCTCATGGAACCACATTGACATCGGAAACCTCAACTTGACATGACTGACCTTTACCTTTATGCATCTGTTCTTTCATTCTGCTCACACTATTTAACCATACGCTGTTGTAGTTAAAAAGTGTGGTTGACGTCGTTGCGTAAGTCTTTATAACGCAATGGTGATTGTGAATCTTTACAAACTGTTTAAAGATAAAGTCTAACTCAACCACTCCATAGTTTTTGAAAAGTATCGATAATAATCAACATTGAATATTAAATTGTTTGTAATATGATG